>JASGXE010007260.1:0-78765 GCA_030068105.1 Sinentomon sp. SZTP_YWyxl
ACAAATCGGTGCAGGGGGAGGGTGCTTGGAGGTGGTGGATGCCGATTGCCATGGTGTGGCACGAAGGATCAAGGACCCAATGCTGCGTCTGATCCAATTGGTGGTGGTGGGGTGGGGGGACTGAATGATCCGATGCAGGCTGATTTTGGCCAGAGCCTTCATTCCTTGGAACTTTGACATTGAGATGGTTTTTCGGAGCTCCAGGCTAACCATTTCGTATAATTGATGGGTTGGGTGAGGTGGAGGTGAGGGTTTAACGGATTCGTCACTGAATAAGGCAATTCTTGTCCTTGTCCTTATTGCCTAGTTGTCCTTGATGGTTCGGTTGACCACCTACAACACCCGTTATTTCCTTCTCAATCTTGTCATCCTCGTCAATGGCTTTTTCTTGATTGTCCAGATAGTGCACGAGTTCGTCTCGTTTATTTACAATTTGTACCAATTGCTCCAAAAGCAACTGTTCTCGTCTCCTGTCTGCGTCTGTCTTTTGACAGTCCTCAATTGATAGAATCGTCCTTAGATCGTTGTTTAATGTTTCATACTTCGCTTCCAAATCGTCCTCCTTTTCGAGTAGATGTAACTGCATCTGTCTCCTGATGACGGCATTTTTTTTGTTGACCAGAGTGAACCACTTCGCTAGCAGCCTCTGCTCCTCTTCAACTCGGTCTCCCATTTCCATAATCTTCCTGAGTTTTTTCTCGAGAAATGCTGCCTGTCTATCGATCTGTTCCTGTTCTTTCTCCAATGATTCTAATTCATTTTCAATGTAGCCAATGTCATTGTGTTCATTGCTCAGCCTCATGCTGTGCTCTTAAACAAATCATCCATCAACAAGAGAGACGATTTGAATGGGTTAGGTTCGGTTAGGTTGGGTTTGGGCAGCTTGGTGTGGAGGTTTTGAGGTCAAGATTCGCACTGCAGCCACAGACCGCAAATTCCGCGATTTCCGCGTTTTGGAAGGACCCAATTTTTCGAAATCGAGCGCAGGCAAATTTTAAACTTTAAACTTGTGTAAGGATTTCGGGGTGTTCCCCAGGGCTTCTTTTCGCCCACATCAACCCATTCATACTTTGCGCCTTACTCTGGCGCCATTCATACCAATCATTCACCATACCCACACTGGTGTTCGGTACCCCTGTATGTGGCTGTGGCTTTATTATGTTTCTGTAACTTGCCGCCACTCTTGGACGGACCAAGTGTTCTTTTACGTGCACATGGTGAATTGCACACGGGACCACCTTCTTAAAGTCCCTTCCGAAGGACTAGAAGACTTGCCACTAAGCCTCCCTTTCTGTCACTGCAGCCAGAATGGCGCATGACCCAACCCACAAATTCCGACTGTGGCGGGAATCGAACCACCCACAACCTTCGGATTTGGAGTCAGACGGGACGAACTAAAATGCGGACGCGGACCAATGGGAGATATGGCTGTTCGCAAAACAAGCGAATTTCGCGGAATCGAGGTTAGGTTAGGTTGGGTTGAGTTAGGTTTTAATGGGTTAGGTTAGGTTAGGTAGGGTTAGATTACATTAGGGCAGCTTGGTTTGGAGGTTTGGAGGTTTTGAGGTCTATATTCGCACTGCAGCCACAGACCGCAAATTCCGCGATTTCCGCGTTATAGAAGGACCCGAGTCAGACCAGCGAACCAACTGAGGAGCCACTATGACAGAAATTTGCCGAACCGTTCACGTCGGCGGCTGGGAGCAGAATGTTGTCAGCATCTCAGGAGGCATTTGCAAAAAAATTGCATCACATGCCCATGTTCAATGTTTCATCGTTTCCAATTCGTCAAGATGACAGGCCGTTGGATTGAGAATCATCACATTTGAAATGTTGAGTCAATTCCGGTGTCGTATCATCAAAAACAGCACAATGAAAAATTGAACGGGAATATGTGTGCAAGTGCAATTTCGAATTCAGAAGAAAAGAAAATTAAACATTTGTAAGGGGGTCATGCCCGAACCCAAGAAGAAACTACCTGTCTGGGAAAACTATGTGATCACCTAGGATAGGCCTAAGAATCTCTGCAAGATGAGAGATCGGTATCAGGTATCGGTATCAGATTTACTCTGTTCTACAGGTTTTCATGCCATAAAGGCAATCATCAATTGTGAACAGCAGAGGTTCATCATATACCAGGGAAGGGAGGGGAAGGGATGGGAAGGAAACGCGACCGTCGGCTGCATTATCGAAAGGAGGGGTAAAGGGAAAAGGAGGGGAAAGGACCGCGAAGAGATCATCGGAATGTGGACGGGGCCTAGTCATATAGCAATCACTTCAGACACCCAAGCAGACACACACACATACACAACCAGGCAAGATCCAACCTTGAGCAAACTCTAACACTCATTTCCTCATGCATACCCAATCACAATCTCAAAAAAAATACAAAAAGTGGAAAAAACTAGTAAAAAATAGAACTTCCCGAGAAGATAGGGATGCAGGTGGTAGGTATGTAAAAAAAAGAAAAGCAAAAAAGAAGGAAAAAGGAAAAAAAAACAAAAACAAAAAAGAAAAGGATAAAAAAGGAAAAAAAGAAGAAAAAAAAAAGAAAAAGCAAAAAAGAAAGAGGGAAAAAAACGAGAAAAAAAGAGCGAAGGAAAAAAAAAACAGAGAAAAAAGAAGCAAAAAAAGGGGATCTGAAATTTTGAAAGAAAGTCACAATTTAGATTTGAACAACTGATTCGAGAGAAGACTGGCAGGTACACGGAATGAAAGAACAGGTAAGTAGGTAGGTACCTACTTCAAGATGATCTTGGATGGTAAATAAAGGCAAAGTTTGAAACACGATAAGGGATGAGAGCATTTTAGAGCAATACGTGAGTACCTACCCTATCCAGTGCACTACAATGAGGGAAAGGTTCGCCTTGCGTCAGTCGCGCAGCGAGAGCGCCGTCCGGCAACTGCCGGTTAACAAGCGCAGGGAGTCACGGAAGCACCAGCGGCGTTCGCCAGCAGTACGCACACTCCCTCTTCCCAGCTGCGTGAAAAAGGTTTTGCACTGACCACGCAGTGGGGGGCCGCCAACATGGGCCGCCGACTCCGGGCAGGTTCCCGGCTTAGGTCTGGGCATGGGTCCCTGACCCGTTCCCAGACCACAACTTTATCAACCCCATGCATTGCACCAGATCCGAATAGGGCTCACAAGATTAGGCTTAATTAAGAACAATCAGGCATATTTTGAGACAGAATTAGTGATTCAACAGAGTTGTGGGATAAACAATTCCAGTCTACAATAGTTCTTGGAATGAATGAATACTTGAGTATGTTCTTGGAAGGTTGATAAAGGTTAATCTTGAAAGCATGGTCATGTCGACCAATGTAAGCAGGAGCAGCAAGAGTATCAGAAAGACATGACCAACCACCGTGATGTGTGAAAATTTTACTGAGAGCTGAAAGCCTGAACTGAGAACGCCTGTCAGAGAGTGGTGGCCAATTCAGAGAGGAAAGCATTGAAGAGACGCTCGAGTAGGGAGAGAAATCATTCTTTACAAAGCGAGCTGCTCTGCGTTGGACTTTTTCAAGTTCGTGAATGAGAGAGATGTGGAAAGGATCCCAGATTATGCAGGCATATTCCAGGAGGGGACGGATAAGTGAAATGTAGAGAATTTCCTTGGTTGCAGGAGAACAAGATTTGAATATGCGTCTGATTTTGAGAAGAGCAAAATTGGCATTTCGTGCAATAGTGTTTATATGCAATTTCCAGGACAGGTCGGATGTCAGTGTTACACCAAGATATTTGCAGGATGTTGCGGTGGTCAAGACAGCGGCCGAAGAAGGAAGGATATAAGAGGATTGAAGGGGATGAAGCTTAGTCGAGAACCGGATGTGGACACACTTTAATGCATTTAGCGCAAGGCCCCACCGCAGGCTCCAAGAGTCAAGGGAAGCAAGATCATCCTGCAGTAAGTTTACATCAGATTGAGATTGAATGGTCTTGTAGAGAACACAGTCATCAGCAAATAGCATGATATTCGAAGAAGATATGACATCAGGAAGGTCGTTGATGAAAATAAGAAAGAGAAGAGGGCCTAACACACTACCTTGAGGTACACCTGATGTTACTGGAAAAGGTGATGAATTTGCACCACCAAGAGAAACAGACTGTGTTCGGTTGCTCAGAAAAGAATCAATCCAAGAGATGATAGAAGCAGAGAGGCCCAAAGACTGCAATTTGAACATTAGAGCCCTGTGTGGAACAACATCGAAGGCAGTTTTGAAGTCCAGGAAAAGTGCATCAATATCAGTTCCTTTGTCAATGGATGATGCGACGATGTGAGTAAACTTGGCAAGAGCAAGTTCACAAGACCAGCCAGGACGAAAGCCAAACTGACAAGGAGAGATGGAATTAGTGGCATGAAGAAACTCTCTGATGTAGTCCGAGACTAGCTTTTCCATGAGCTTGCATACACAAGAAGTGAGACTGATAGGACGGTAATTAGCTGGAAGTGAAGGATCGCCTTTTTTGAGCAGAGGCACAATTCTTCCTGCCTTCCATGGATCAGGTAGTTTGCCACAAGCAAGGGACTTGTTGAAAATAAGAAACAGATAGGCTGCAAATTCTAGTGGAAAAGATTTCAAAAGAGACCCCGGAATCCCATCAGGACCAGAAGAGGAAGATTTTGATTTCCTAATTGCAGACGATATTGAGGAAAATGTAATTGAGAAAGAAGGATACGGCATTGGAGAAATGGAAGCAGCTGGAAGGTCAGAACTATCTAAAGTGGCAACAGAATAAGTAGAAGCAAAGTGCTGAGCAAATGCTTCAGCTTTTTCAGCCGGTGAGCTGGCCAGACCATCATGGAGATTTAAAGGCGGGATACAAACTGAACCACGATACCTTTTATTTACCTGTTTCCAGGCATTTTGCAAGGTACCATGGGAGCTAGAGTTGATTGCGCCTGGCCTGAGAGAAAGACTAGAAAGGAGGTTATTTTCATGGCGCAGTTTTGCAGCTGCAAGGTCAGAACAGAGGGAATCGTAGATTCTGGAGCAGAATTCAGAGTAGTGCCGAAATTTGTAGTATTTTCTGCACTGACGAAAAGGTGGCGAATGTGTGGGGGATAACTGAAGGATGAGGACTTGGTTCTGGGCCTACTGAGACTTGCAGGCACAAACTGACTGATACCATGGTGAACTATGGACTCGAAATCACACCAAAGTGTATTGATGGGTGATGTCAAATATCTGTCCCGAAAAGAGAGAAATGATCCCAGCAGGAAGTCAGAAAACCCAACACTGTCCATTCGTGAGAAATCTCTGATCAAGACAGATGGCTCAAAATCACAAGGTGGAACTGACAAGCGTAAGGTGAGCAGAACAGCCAAGTGATCACTCAAACCTGTTTCGACAGAGACATTAGAAAAGTGGGTAGGCCGCATGAGAAAAATATCCAAGATGGAGTTAGAAGCAGGACGAGTGGGAACCTTGACCAATTGATCGAGGCCGAAGTCAAGGCAGAATTCGGAAGCAGCTCGGTTGACAGAGAGACCATAACAGCAATTTGGTGAAGGGGAAAGATTTTCCCAATTCAAATCAGGAAGATTGAAATCACCAGAAATAAGCAAGGGAGTCGTCAAATCGTTAAACAGATTGAGGTTGACCAACTGAGTGGTCAGTTCATGAAATATCCCAGGAGAGGAATCTGGTGGACGATACCCACCCACAATGTAGAATGGTTTGTTACCTAACGACTTGAGGGAAAGAGAACATATAAGAAATTCATGTGTAGAGCTGGAAAACACGAGGGAAGAACTCAGTGAGCACCGTATACCTACTAAGACACCACCGCCGAATCTGCAACGGTCCCTGCGATACACAGTGAAATAAGATGGAAGGAATTCATGGGTACCAATGCTATCATCAAGCCAAGTTTCTGTGAGAATCAGGATATCAGGATCATGCATTTCAAGCAGAGTAGTGAGCTCGTTCGATTTGTTGCGAATGCTGCGGCAGTTCATCTGAAGGACTGATAGGTGGGACAAGGGAGAGGTTGTTTGTGAACCAGCTGGCAGCTGGAGGCAAGGCAGCAGTCGAATTTGGTTGCAAATAGCAATTCTCCTGCACGATGCAGAATTCAGCAAAGGAATCCATGGTAAAGGGAGCACTCAGGATAGCAAAGGACGAAAGAGTGGGACAAGATTTAGGCTTCCTGAGTGCTAAATAGGCGGTTTTTGGAATGAGCGCGGGCAGTTTCCCAACAGCGAGCTTGAGAAAGGCTGGGAAATGCTTCGAAACAGATTCCCGAGAACCCTACTTCCATGATAATTGAGATGCAGGCGATCTCTGGCAAGAAAGTTAGCAGGGAGCCAACAATTAGCATCCAGAAACGATATGCCGAGCTGCTGGCAGAGTGCAGCAATCCTGGAGTTCAAAAGATAAAGAGTGTTCAAAGGAACACGATCATTAGCAATCACTGCAGAAAAGATCAGCCGGGCAACGGGAAAAAGGTTCCTGCAGCTCTGAAAGAGGTCAGATACACGGCCAAGAACATCTTCCGGTGATGCACCACTGAGGAGGTCATTGGTGCCAGCATGCACAAGAACTGTTGAGAACGTTTGAGACTTTGAAACAGTGTTTAATGTGGAGGAAATTCTGGAGAGAGTTGCACCTGGAGATGTGGTATATGGTGCCTTCAAACTGACAAGTTCAGCTTATTTGGAGCGGCAATGCCATCCCGAAGAATCTTCAATGCATGGGGATGCCGTCCGGCAGGCATCAGCTGGTAGAGCATCAGGAAATGAGCCAGAAGTTCTCGCGCCGAATCGGTAAGTAGATCCTTCCAGCCCATTTCCATCAGCTCCACCACTGAATGTGGGTTCGCTCGCCGATCGACATGTCTTTTCCATCCCCGACGATAGTTGGAGAGCTTTTTTTGCTCTCCAGCAGTGTTGCCATGCTACTTTTGACTTGGACAACGATTTCGGCATTTTCAAACGAACAGAGGGTCATTTTTGGGGCAATATTTTGTCAAGTGAAAAAAAATTGCAGGAGGGGAAAATCCAAAAGACTGAGATTTCGGACGCGGCGGCTCAATCAAAACCATTCTCTTCTCTCATTGGAGTCGTGCTCTTTTTGAGTTGTTGAGAAGAAAGTGTGTCCAGATCACAGCAGGTCTCCGCAGAACATTGACGCTCAAAAATGATGACATGATTGACATGAAATGAACCTCCTCTTGTCATTTTCACGTGTAAAAGGGGCGTTCTAAAGTGCGGCAAGCAGACCATGGTGGACATGGCATAGGCCTTTGGCGAATTATGTGGAACCACAAGGTTGGGAAGGTTTGATTGGTTTTCGCAGAATCCGCATTTATTTCCGCGGTTTTGAAGGACCATCAAGGCAGCACAGCAAACTCGGGCCAACGTCGGCAGGACGTCGGACAAAAAAATTTGGACGTCTTGCCGATGGATTTTATGGACGTCCGGCCGACGTTGAAAATGAAACATCCGCCGACGGTCCATGGGAACGGTCGGCCCATCATCCAGCCGACCTTGCGCAAAATCGTCGGCCCAACGTCGGCAGAACATCCATCGGCAATGCGTCGGCATATCATCCATCGGCAGTTCGTCGGCAGAGCATCCATCGGCAGTATGTCGGCACATCATCCATCGGCAGCACGTCGGCATAACATCCATCGGCAGTCGGTCGGCAAAACGTCCAGATAATCGGTCGGCACACAGTCGGCTGAACATCCATTTATAATGGGTGGTTTTCCGGTCCTAATGTAAAATTATTTGAAAAGCGATGCCAAATGGAGGTTTTAATGAAAAGCGCAGAATTTGACAGCATTCTGGACTTGTTTTCTTTGATGAATGGTTCATTTTACTTCATTTTGCCATGTGCAAGTCACAATTATTGTTGCGACTTGCACACGGCAAAATGCAGTAAAATGACCATTCATCAAAGAAAACGCGTCCAGAATGCTGTCAAATTCTGCGCTTTTCATAAAAACCTCCATTTGGCATTGCCTTTCAAATAATTTTACATTCCAGGACCGGAAAACCACCTTTGTAAATGGATGCTTGCCGGCAGGTCCTCTTGCTTGGCTGGCGCTTCATTCTCCTGTCCGCATCATTTCAAATGATCCAACAGCTCCGGGTAGCAATTTTGTTGAATTTGAAACGCGGAAACTTATTTAAACTTACAAAACCCGACCAAACAAACTGCCTTTTCTGATCAAACTGACCTGTAGTCGGACAAAACTAGGGCAAAAAAATTTCGCTGCCTTTCCCTCAGACGGGATTCGAAACCGGGACCCCAAAAATGCCTGGACACGTTTCATTGAGCACATTTATTCAAAACTTGACAAGTCTTGCTTCTGTTGATTCTTCCCCGAATCCAGAGATCATTTAAAATCAAGCCTCCAGTCCTTCGCAGGAGCAAATAGGCCCAAGTAAATGTGTTTCTGAAAATGCTCATTTTGCAGAAAATTGCTGTCTCGCCCATGAAGCACAAAACATGCAGGGGCGGCGATCACGGGGGAAGGGGGAGTGCCCTCCAAAATTAGATTCAAGGAAAACAGGGTGTTGAGGGCCCTTTTTGAGCCCCCCACCGAAGGGCCTATGTGGGGCGCCTTGATGGGGAATTTCGCCTCCGGAACACTATTTTGGCCCGACAAAAAAGACCTCCAGAATTTAAAAATTTCTTACCTTCTGGGAGCTCCGCCCCAGACCCCCCGTCTGGGCTGCACCAATATAAAAAGACATCTTTTCCACGCAGATGAAAGCTCTATGGTTTTTGCCCCCAAACTCAAGAGATCGCCGCCACAGAGAAAATGACATCATCCACATCTATCCCTTACGGAAAAGATCATGATTTTTCCATGGAAAATCCTTGAGGTTTTGGAGCCATGCTTTTTCCATGAAACATCCTTGCCATTTCCATGCTTTTTCCATAGGGCTCACATGATCCATAGAAAAAGCATGGCAATGGCAGGGATGTTCTGTGGAAAAAGCATGGATAAACCATGATAGTCATGGCTCCAAAACCTCAAGGATTTTCCGTGGAAATATCATGATCTTTTCCGTAAGGGATTTTTGTCTGTCATATGACAGACAAAAATTGTCATCTTCCAAGTGGTCCAAGTGGCAAGATTGAGAAAATGGTAACAAATGTCCTTAAGCATGTCCAACCTCCCACAAGAAAGAGGAAATACTTTGCCGATTCCCCATTGCAACACACTCTCATCAGGTTCAACACGGTCCATGCTCAACGTTTACTGAATTTTTGTGGTGGAAGATGCATCTGCCTGTTGAATTGGCTGTTGAGTTGACCCTGTGGGTGGGTTGCAATGTGGAATATGGCCGACTGAAAATCATCTGAAGCTGCAGTTGAAATACCCCATTTCGTTTTGTCTTTTTGGATTTGACAAACAAAAGAGCTGCATGATCAAACCCTTTCTTCATTCATCAAAACATTCAACCACCAAATTTCAACCAAGACACTCTTATCCAACGTCTTCCTTCTCATTCCATTCGATTTTCGATTCAAATTGCGAATACTCTCAAAATGCTTGGAGGAAACCCAGAATTCCTGCAACAATGTCGAACTCTGTTTAAAACTGCCAATTCAGGGTAGAAAACAAAGTTTCGCAGTGTAGATACTAAAATGGAGAGTGACTTCATAGTATTCGTATAATCCATGCGAGAATGGTCACATTTTGCATCAGACTTTTTTAGATCGTCTATCCAAAACAGATTGTCACTCGCAACAATGGTGAAAGGGAAACGGAGCATTGACCATTGCCCATGCAACTTGTTTTAGACAGACAATCTAAAAAGTGCAGAAATCTTACCATTCTGATGTGGCCTTAGTTTGCAACTTCGAATTGAGTCAGCTAAGATGTAACTGATCTGCAATCGCAGATCAATTCGAGATGTGTCTGCTCTGATGTGTCACGAATGCACATGTGCACCAGTGTTTGCAGTTGGTATATACCTGGCTACACCCTGCCACAATTTACTGCACAATAAAAAAACTTGCAATGACATGGCATGGCCATGCAATTTCAACGGGGCTAGATGCAGTTTCACGCCATGCACAAATGTCATGACGTTTTGCTGTGCATGTTTACATCGATTCTAAATGGTGCCTAATGGACTCCTGTGTGCAATCAATTATGTGGGAAGTGCACAATAGATGGGCAAGCTTGACAGACGATAGCGGTACCGTCCATTTGAAGCGGAACAAGGAATGACAGACTGCCTCCTGAATTAGTTTGAAGCTTTCAGAAAGCAGGTTCAAGAGTATTGTGCCGTGCATTCTGTGACCTGCCTCGTCCCTGAGAGAGCTGGCGTTGACATCATCCTTGTAGTTTTCCTTGCCTTGCATATGAAGTGAAGTTGTCACTCCAGAGATGCCGAAAGCACAAAATAAAGCTCTATTGCCGGCAATGAAACTGTTAAAACCAACAACACTGGATGAAATTTCAATTGGACTCTTTTGGTCCAAACCGCATGCTTATTGCGGCCTCGCCACTCATGCTCCTCCAAGAATTGCTATTAAGCTGATTGATGTGGATTATTGACTCATCTTCAAGCCTGCAGGTTTTTCAGAAGTCGTATCAAATCGTTGCTTTCTCACTTTTGCAGCAAAGCCAAAGGGTGTAATTTAGGCAACACTTCGGAATCCCTGACCAAATGTAGATTCCACAATTTCACGGACGAATGGCATTCCTTATTTGTAATTAAAGCCGTTACCTTTCCGTGCCTACTGCACCTACCAAACCGACCACGTTTACCCAATCTTTTTTGGCAAAGGGCGAAGAGATTTGGTCAGGTTTGGTTTGCTTTATATTGCAAATAAGCAATTCCATGCATTCGTGAAATTGCCGAATCCATATGTAGTCAGAGATTCCAAATTGTCACCGTAATTTAACCTAAATATTGATGGTTTGGTTATCATGGATACTGTGTTGCGGTACAGCAATGGTCGAGCAATTTGTGGCATTCTTTATGAGAAGTGCCCATCGTTGATGTAAATTGTGACTTTTGGCAACACTTTCCTGCAGTGGGGCAAAAGGACAGCCCTGATTTTTCAAAGTAGATAGATTCAATTCACACGTTGAAGCAAAAATGCAGAAATGACAAATTCGTAGGTACTTAATGGATGTAGCTGCAACCTGGGATTAAAAAGATGGGCCCTGTTTAGAAGAAGTTCCACATTTTTGTAAATAAATGGAAATATCTGACGTGAGTGACGTTGCATTCATATTCAAATTCATATTCCTAAAGGAGGGGGGTTAGGTCAGGTTAGGTTGGGTTAGCTTAGGTTAGGTTTGCCTAACCTGACATCTAACCTAACCTAAACTAACTTAACCTAACCTAACCTGACCTAACTCTCCTTTAGGAATATGAATTTGAATATGAATGCAACGTCACCCGTGTAAATATCTGTTGACTTTTGCCTGCATATCCACCTGTGCTAACCAGAAATTGGCTGTCATGAGTAATGACTTTTTCCATGATGATGATATGCCCCACCAGACATTGAACATGTGGAGGCTGTCAAAGACATGCCTGGAAAGGAGCACACAATGCTTTTCGAATTCTTTTTCGGGATTTGGTGAACAGGTTGAATTTATGTTGTTGCAAAAATTTTGTACCAACCTCACTTTTTGAAGTTGGCTTCCAAGCAGAGCATGGGCAAGTTTGTGCTGCAACAGAAATAACAACTCATTACCATCTTCCCATGGACTGTCGAGAAATTATCACCAATGTACATCTATATCATGTCTAAATTTGTTGGAAAACACTACAAGGTGCTTTTCAAGATCACGCTATTCTCCTTTTATCTTCCTCGAAAAGCAAAATGTGCACAATGTCTAGGCTAGTCCCATCCACCAGTTTTGGACCTGCAATGCTCCAGCAAATTATACAGGGTAGCCCAAAAGTCTTTGGCTATAGGGAAAATATAAATTTGCTATTTTTATCATATTTTCTGATCTGAAACTTTTTCTAGGTCTAACCACGGATGCAAAGGCTTTCATCGGAAATTTTAGCACCGAATAAAGTGGTGAATCTGTGGTGGGAGCTCGAAAAAGTCACAAATAACAAAATATGACAAAAACAGCAAATTTATTTTTTTGCCAAGGCCAAAGATTTTGGGCATCCCAAAATGTGCACATGTTGTTCCAATCAAAGTGTAGAGAGACATGGTTAGAGCTAGAAAAGTTTCAGATCACTAAATACGATAAAACAGCAAATTTTCATTTTTCCTATGGCCAAAGACTTTTGGGCTACCCTGTACATATTACTCATCCATTCTTGTCCCAAATTTCCAGATAATTCTTAAAGTAACAACACCAAATTGTCCCCAGAGTCTTGCTTGAATCTCGTAAAAAGAGCCAACATTTGAATATTCCCATAAGTGGTTTTGCGAAATTCAAAACCTTTAGGGAAATACACCCCTGTAAAAATTCCCAAGCAGATTGGAAATTTCAAGTAAGGTTGAAAATGTTCCTGGGATAATTAGGAAGATTCCTTGGGAAGGTTTGGAGGAATATTACGGTTCAGAAATATCACAGCAGAAAAACCAGAACACAGGCTGAAGATGTGTCTGGCTGAACAGAATATTGCAAAAAAGCTGGCGGACATACAGGAGGGATGGGAGATGATGATTTCCATTTACAAAATAACGTTGACACATATTGGCTTAGATGGGACAACTGTAACAATGCAGTCCTTTACCGCATTGTGATTCCATCTTGGCTGACTGTCCCATCCAAACTAACGTGTATGTTTTGCAAATGGAAATCATCTAATCCCATTGCGTCTCCATGTGTGGTATAGTTATTTTGCACATGGATATCATCATCTCCCATTCCCGATGTGTGACAGCCTTTTTGCAATGTACTTTACATGCCAGGCCAGGAAAAGAAACCATCTTCTCTTGCCATTGCCCAAAGTCAGAATGTTGGAAAACATGAAAATTATATTCTTTTCCACAAGTTGGAAGTGTTTATTTATCGGTTACTGCAAAACCCATCGCTTTTCGGTTGATGTGTGTTGGTTGATGGTCTTTGTGTTTGAGTTTATTGAAAGGATTGTGTCTTGTTCGTGTGGTGTTTAGTGTATTGTGGGTGTGTACATGGTGACCACAATGGAATATTTACAACACTGAAATCAGATTACAAAATGCTCCTAATGCTGTTATGTCATAGGCTATATGGTATCAAAACGTGAAAACAGTCAGATTCCTGAAGGCTGATATGTTGATGATAGAACCAAAGCATCCTCTATCCGTCACTCCACCTGCACTTTGTGAATCAAGACAATCGACTATTCCCCATTGCTCACCCTCAGGTTCAACTCATTTTCCAAATCAATGGATAGATTTGTGTTGCGAATATTTCATTTCTATGCACAACCATTTTTCCGTTTCCATTGTTGTGAAAGGTGCATTCATCTGTTGAATCGACTGATTAGTTGAACCTGAGGGTGAGTTGCATGCAATGGGGAACACGGCCGACTGTTACAGTACTGCAAAAAGGAAGGGACGTCATGATCGTCAAATTGTCCAGAATGTTCGTTGGCCCGCTGAGTTCCAAAGGTGAGAAGTGAACAATACAAAAATGGTTCCGTTGCTCCAATTTCACGGTGCAGACATCGGCCTGATTGTCGTCCGACCACGGATGAGCTTCGCAGCTGTAGCTGCTGTTGCCCACCTGAAAAGACATCAAAGATAAAGAAAAAACAAAATTATATTTTTTCTGCTGTCAAAGAACTGTGATGACATGACAGGTTACAGCATTTGGACATGCTCAAAGATCTGGACTCTCCTTGTGTTCGTTGTATCCAATGAAGTATTGCATTCAGGGCTGGGAAAGATTTGGCACCTGAAGGGGGGACGGGCTTCATGTCATATGGGGGTCACATGACGAGTCTGGGGGAAGTAGCATCCAGCTGTGGAGGGCCTGGGGCAGGTCATCGGGGGTCAGCGGAAGTTCAGGTGGCAGAGCCCCTGGAAGGTTTGCCGGCTGGAGGCCCCCAAGAGCTGGAGAGTTTCGGCAAATTTGGATCCTAAAATGGCATCAAGGTTTTTATCATTTTAAAGTGGTATCTATGGCAAAACACAGAAGGAAAGTCAAAATGTAGTCTACGGTTCAGGAGATCCTGAGAGTAAGAGATGATGTTGAGGTGTTTGTGTTTCCCTCCTGTTAGCTTTCCTGCTTAACTCAAAACGAGAAAATCTCCTCAAGGTTAGTGTGCTCGTATTGTGCAGCGGATGATGGCAAGAAGAAATAAGATCTCTGGAGACGTTTGTATTCTCACAGGTTAAGAGTGGCTGAAAAACAATGGAAAGGGTATTCAGAAGAATCGAACATTAAATAAAAAAAAACAATTTCTAGTTCTTCTGCACTTGCTTTCAGCAGTTTTAACTCCATTTTTTATCTGTGACAAACAGAAATATCTGTTTGAGTGAGTTCTAAAATTTTGACTTTTTTATTGTTGTGAGGCTTTTGACATGTTTTGAGTTCTCAAATTATGAGTGTTTTATTGTTGTGAGCCTTGCGTGACGTGGCCTTATCATCTCTTCTCCAAGGGCTAACCTTCATGTGGATAAAGAGGGAGCATAGGGGTGGGGTAGGTATGACAGTTTACAATGTTATTTTCTGAAGTTTGGCAAATTCCTTTGTGGTTCAATCTCTTTAGTTTCCCCATGCCATTGACAAACTTTGCGATGCATTGGTATAGAAAATGAGAGGGCATGGAGTGTGTGACCTTGTGAGATCAGGGTTTGGAATGCCTAAGTTTCCTGTAGGGTGGAACGGGGTTATTCGGAGACCACCCCAAAACTTGGGGCAATTAGGAGACCACCAAAATTAAAAATCTTGTGGTAAAAATCAGAAACTGGCATTGGCCAGCGACAACATCCATATCTTTACCTTTTTGAGTGAAAAATCTCATGGAGCATGGGCAGTTGCATTTCATTGCAGCAACCAATTGATTGGACGCAAGTCAAATTCAAAGAAAACTAAATTCGCAAGCGATGGGCAGGAAATCTGTAATACCTGAAATTCAGAGGATAAATTTGGGACACTTTTTGCACGACATGGTTGATAAAGGTTGAATCTAATAACTTCTTGGCAGTATTGAGCAATATCTTTAGGAAATAACATGGTGGTCCAGAATTACCCCCCTTTTTTGAATGTTGCAAAAAAAATTGTGGTGTTAACTGAATTACCCCCTTCATCTTTGCTGCTAACTGGAAGTCTGTCAGGCTGTCCAGGACTGTCCTAAAATAACCAAAACATTTGCAATTCCAGGTATGTTTGACCCAGCACCCAGCCTTGGTCTATAGATACACCAAGGTTGGTACTGTTTTGAAAAATTGGAATTCCCCGAGTTTTCCAGGTTTTCCAGTAGGATTATGGGTTTTTTTGTTTCGGTATTTTTTCCAGGGTTGATTTTGTGTTCAAGATCAAGAATGGGTTGTTGGAAAAATATAAGACATGGTGGAAAGAGAATTGGTCGAACGGGTCAAGACAAATATGGGCTGATGAAGACAAAAATGGCAAGAAAAGAATGTTCCTCAGGTGTCATGATTGGAAATTCAAAAAAAAATGTCAACTAAAAATGGAAATTTTTGGAAATTTTCATTTTCCAGGGTTTTTTTCCAAAATCCCTGAGATTTCCAGTTTTTAGGTCACAAAAAAATTCAACGAGTATTCCAGGTTCTCCAGGTTGGAAGAAACCATGGAAACACCTTGGCTATGTCCTCAGTTGGTTCAGGTAGGCCTAGCTGTCATACGTTCCCATACCCATCAAAGCCAGGGGGATAAGATAACTCAACTGGCAAAGAGCAGGGGGTCTGGGGAGTGGGGGGTCTGGGGGCATGTGCCTGCCCCCAGCGGGGGTCCAGGGAGCAGAGCCCCTAGCAGGGGGTTTGGGGGAAGGAGTCCCCCAAAAGCAAGAGCCTTTTGAAAAATTTGGGATCTCCAGATGGCAACCTGTGCGTCAAGAGTACAATATTTTCTTCTGAAATGTGGATACGGATAGGCACTCTATTCTTCACGGAGACTGAGGATGAGACAATGAGAGGACCTACCAATCCAATAGATGAGGATAGTAACAGGGTCAGAGCAGAGAAAAGTATGAAAAACTGGAATGGGAATTAGTGAAACCAATTCACTGAACTCCTTGACCAATTCACTGAACTCCAGTCAAGGAGCAGTGCATGGAGAAAAGGAAGAGAGGGATGAAGAAGCAAAACAAAAGTTGGACCAAGGAATAGGGGCAGAGTAGGGGGAAAAGGGGTCAAGGTCAAGAAATTTAAAAGGGTGGGCAGGGAATATGAAAGGGGGTCTGAGCATGGGTAAAAAGGGGGACCAACCAAGGTATATGCATGAAAAGGGGTAGCCGGGTAGCGCATGGGGGAAAAAAGGGGGTCAAGAAGTACAGATGGGGGCCAAAGAATATGAAAAGGGGGTAGAGCATGGAAAAGTGGGTCGAGCGTCGAGCATGGGGATGGGAGCAGGGGTTCAAGAAATCCCCACAAAAGGGGGCAGCGAGCATAGAATGAAATGAAGGGAGTGGAGGAAGGGTATTGGTAATGTCCTTTACGAAAGAGGGCTGACACAAAGCAAAAGGGGTTCCGATGGACATTAGATTAAAGACCATTGTTTATGCGTGGTAGAGGAAAAGGGAGTGTCAAGGAAATTGGAATTGGACAAAGGTGGTCTGCAAAAAAAGCTCGTCGTTTCATTAAAAAAAGCTTGTTTCATCTTTTTTCGCCAAAGGGGGTCCAGCTCAGGGAGGGGATAATCCCCCCCTAAGGAAATGTATGCTAGCTGTCAATCCGCCAGTTACGGACACCAAAATCATTGAGAGAAGAAAAGTAGCCTATGTTTTTCCTAGAAGGATCGACATCCTGGAGTTCAAATCTGCTAACAAACAGCAGAAAGAAAAAGAGCCTGGACCATCACAGAGTTAAAAAGCTGGCCCATCACAACATCCGAAAGCATAGGCCCCTAGGTACCTAGTAATGGAAAGATGAGGACAAACACATTGACTTCGAAAGACAATGGATTGACAGCTTGTTTGTCATCAAAGACATTGCTCTCATTTTTGCTATCAAAACTTATGACATTCAGTGACAAACTGTGTTGTGTGTGTGATCACAAGGCCCCAATTATTCAGAGTTTTCACTGCTATTCTGCCAATTTGTTTATTGATAACCTGCCTTCAAATCGACGATAAACGAGTGACACTTCAAACACCTGCCAGCCTGC
This sequence comes from Sinentomon sp. SZTP_YWyxl, assembly GCA_030068105.1. Lineage (NCBI taxonomy): Eukaryota > Metazoa > Arthropoda > Protura > Sinentomata > Sinentomidae > Sinentomon > Sinentomon sp. SZTP_YWyxl. The sequence continues at coordinate 17,231 of JASGXE010007260.1, forward strand.
GACCAAAGGATACCTATTCAACAAGATGATGGGATATTGTCATTAACGATGGGATATGGACGATATGGTCATTAACACCTCCAATATCTGAGGGACACATCACGAAGGAACACCTGAACAGCAATAAATTTCCCCATTTTTATAACAGCATGTACGAACTTTATTTTTCAGGCTGAGATGTGGTTGTGCGGCACAGTGCAAGGTGCTGGAGGGGCTTTGCACAAGGTTTTTATTCATGCTTTTGTTTTTTTCTGATTTAGTCTTCTATCAGGCTAATTCATTTGTTTTTGAGGAAGGAGTCAGAGTTGGGAGCTTCGGCACCACAATTTTTCCATGACGACATTGCTCCTTTATCTCACAGAACGGTTCTGAAAGGTCCAGAAAAATGTACCTACATATGTGAATAACCCAAGGGTGGGCACTTTTTTACCCCAGTGTTATAGCCAAACAATAATTTGCATTTGTTTGGATGCATTTTCACCCATGGTCTCCTCTTTACCCCATGTGTGGTTTCATATTTACCCCAAAACGTGGGATAAATTCGAACCACTGTTTTTCAATTTTGTAAAGAAAAGTAAACAGGCTCAACAAAATTTGTGTTGCTGATGTCAAAGGTAACCACACTCACTATCTGACGGCCATGTGTTTTTTTCAAAAACTCAATTCTGGTGGTGTGGTGATTAAAGTTCTGAAATTCGGTCTCCGAATTACCCCATTCTACCCTGTGGTCATAATAAGCAAAGATAATGAAACTGATCATTGAAGGAAAACTTTAAATCATCCAAAGCCTAATCTCCTCTTGGGAAGTTCTCCTGAACTACCTGCTAGAGCTGAGAGTTGCTGCACTGGGACAATTGAATAGACCTTTTTGCCTTGCTGAATTGAATAGGCTGAATTGGTGTATTGCCCACCACCATATGAATTTTGCAAAAAACAAATTTAAATTTAAGAATATGGTGTACAACTTGCCTGCAACTGCATAACTCGTTCATCTGTGAGCGTGAGCGGCAACCATCTTGATCCACGAACATTCAGGCAAAAATGCATTGTCTGGTTCTGCAGGTGGGTATCTGGAAAAAAACAAAAGACATCATGCACAAAAGGATATCTTGGCTGAAGTGACCAGTGATCTATCAATCATTCACTTGAAGATATAAACTGAGAATGCTCTCAAGTGTGCTAAGATAAAATCCTGAATTCTGCAACAGTGAAAGTGAAAGATGGCTTGAAAAGTTGCAATTCAGCACAATATTTTGTGCCGAATTGTCATTTTTGTGTATTTTTTTAATGGGAATGCAAACATTTTTAGTATATATCTTCAAATGGAATGAGAAGTCAGCAAATAGACTCAACACTGCACTCCAGTCGGTCCAATGACAGTGGCATGGCACGGTGCTGGAATTTGGCCCAAATCAGTCAGACATTTCCAAAGGGGCCAAAGGAATTAGTCTTTGGGGGGAGGTGTCCTGTGTGCGGCTGGGGGATCTGGGGGTGAAGTCAGGGTCCGGGTCGGGGACCAAACGGGTTTCCAACTTCCATTCCAAGAGCCGAAACAACAAATTTTGTTATGTTTTTGGGCACAAAATCGATATAGAATTCAAGGAAATTAGGCCTACCCATTTCTCATTTGAATTAGCATCCTTTCAGCATTTCAGACAATTTTTGCAAGCTGCAAGTACCTATAGGTAAATTATTCATCCCAGGAGTCCCCTGGCCTTCGTTGGCCAGAGGGGTCCTTTTGTTGAAGGCCAGGTGGGTAACCCCCCATGCCCACCATACGGGGATATCTGAACTCAGTTAATGTTAAAGAAATTTGCAGATTTATGAATGCAACAAACACACCGAATTTTGCTTGATTGACATGTCTTGTGTCCTTGACTGTACCTTCGCAACTCCGTAATAATATGCATCCTTCAATCTTTGTCACATGACCATGTACAATGCAGTGGAAATATTGATACCATAGGCACCTGATCCACTTGAAGATGCAAATTGAGGGGTGACTGTGCATTTCTCCTCAAGCAAATTTCCTGCAATCACTTGCCCAGTCATTCAAGCACACAGCTACCTACCTTCCTAGGCATATTTGCTAGTCCTCAATCTTCGCATCCCACACCCTTTTCATTCACGCACAGTGTAGGCCTAGCTGAATGAAAAATTTTGGTGCAGGAGTAACATGAGCACCGTGAGTTTGCTGCCATGATAATCAGTGGGTGTCGCATTTTGCAATTTTCCAAATTCTGCTTTTGTCAGCATGTTCCGTTTGCAGCTTTAAGTGGAATTTTAGGAGTAGGCCACCCCACGAAGGCATCAGAAATAAATAGACAAAATAGACATCGCAGAGCAGGCCTGTCTATTCTCTGCGAGAAAGACATTCGCAATAAAAATAAGCCCAGTTTCATACATGTCGTCTTGCCTTGCCTACGTATACCTATTATAAGGTGGTATGTGCGAGGAAGGTACAAGTCCAAATATTTTTACGAATGGTTCACTTATAATAAGACATCGTAATGGTTGGCCATGGAATGGATATGTGATGCCTTGGTCCAATCTCCATGCATGTGCAAGGTTTGCATGCCAGGTAGTTAACCATTGTGTCAGGGAAGTACCATGGACTGACTCAAATCGTACCAGGAACCCCGAATAATCCTACCAAGTCTCCACCTGGAAATCAAGGCTCAATGATGCAAAAAGAATGTGCCAACCTACCTATAGATAACAAGTCACAAACACATGATCTGGCACTACAGGTATAGAGTGGGTGAAACGTCCTTCAAGATAGAAGGATTAGGCTTACCGGCTTCGCTCGATCTCCATGCGGCTGCAACCATTCTCCAGGCAGGCATAGGCTATCCGGAAACAGAAACTTAAGTCTCACGCTGGGGGGGAGTTCGTCGTTGATTCCTGGCAGGCTGCAATGAGTTTGCTTGGCTGAGATGTGCCAGTGATGTGATCCGGATGGAAATGGTTTTCTTCAAACATGTCCAAGATAAAGTTAAGTCCATCGCAACAGGATCCGGTGAAGGTGGCGCCCACTCGACCGGGCCTCGGTGTCCAATCCACACGTACGGGAACTGCTGGTCCAGCCACGGAGAATGTTCGTTTCACAATGTGCTGGTGGAACCGGAACCCCATCTTGCTGGAAACATCTTGTAGGTACAGATGGAATGTGTCCTTTTTGCGAACATCATGGCTGGAGCAGTGATGCTGCAACTCTGCTGCTTGGCATGGGGTGGACTTCTTTGGGCTGCTGTGGATCGGCAAGAATGGCAAGCCACGTGTCATCCGATCCGATGCAGGCCGACTGGTCATGTGTTTGATCCGGATGCTTCAACCTCTTTCGTGGAATTTCACAAGCAACCTCAACATGGTCGTGAACGAAAAAGGATGCAGGCAATCGTGATGAGCTCACATTGTGAACACTTCCGAAAACCTGCTGGCAGGACAAACCTTCCCGCCCGGCTGAACAACAAAATAACATCAACACGCCCTCTCAGAGAAGATCCGAGTCTTCAACCTAACATGAAACCAAACGAAGATCTTTCATCCAAAAGGAAAGGAAAACAATAGCAATTCATAAAATAGCCTTGAGCCTATGTTGCGGGACTTTTCATCCAACTGGATGAAAAGTCCCGACAGTACAGGCAAGTACAGAGCAACGCATTCAGCCAAAACAGTTTTCACTCGATCAAATGCCACTTGTGCCTCGGATGTCCAAGTAATCTTCTCTGCGGATCCTTGAGTCATATCACTCAAAGGAGCAACCAATTTAGAATGACATGGAATGTGCTTATTAAAGAAGTTCACCATGCCCAAAAAACTTTTCAAAGCAGTAACCGTGGTGGGTGGAACAACTCCCAAAATCGCTTTCACCTTGTCCGGATTCGGGGAAATTCTCCCCTCGGACACGACAAATCCCAAATACTTCATTGACATTGTGGCTATGTGACACTTCTTATTCAGTGCAACTCCGCTGTCCTGGAGGGCACACAGAACATTGCTAAGATGAGTGTAATGATCTTCCAAGTTCTGAGAAAATACAGCCACATCGTCAATAAAAGCTATCGAATAGTGAGAATGCTGTTCCAAGATAGTGTTCATCGCCAATTGAAAAACTGAACTAGCATTGCGGAGTCCCTGGGTCATCCGAAGAGGTTGGTAAACCTGACTGGGAGTGATGAACGACAGTACCCTTCTTGTATACAGGTCTGTTATTGGTATACTCCAGAAGCTTTCAGTCAAATCTACCAAAGAAAAATACCTACATCCAGAAAATTTTTGAAAGATGGCCTCAGGGTTCCGCAGTGGAGCATATATTGGCACAGTGACTTTGTTGACCTTTTTATAATTGATGGCCAGCCTGTATTCACCTGGGGTCTTCTTGGGCAAAACCAATGCAGGTGATGTGAATTCACTTTGTCCCTTGACAATGAGATCTTGATCTAAAAATTTCTGAAGGAGACCATTTAATGCCAACTCACGTTCAGGACTAAATTGATACGGAGCAGAACGAATTGGTGTTCTATCCGTCAATTCGATTTTATATTCAAAACCCAGGAGACATCCAACTGTTGGTCTGAACAAATAACCATGCGACTCCATCAAATCTTCAAAGCAATTTTTCTCCCTCTCTGTCAGCTGGTCACCATACGTGACACAGATGCCCTTTTTACCAGTCTCCGAGGGTTCGGATATTGACTCGTTTAAATAAGTCTCATCAGAATTGACGGTGATGGCATCAACAAGTTTCCGTAATTCCATCTCATTGTCAAAGGGAACCTGCTGCTTTTCCCCATCATTGACTTTGGCCAAACAACAAACTTTTCTGGAAATTTCATCAAGTCTGCCCAAATCTGCTTCCACAATGTTCAGACGAAATGGCTCTTTAACACCCAAAGGTTTTGAAGAAAGAAATTGATGAATGCACCCGTCCAAAATGTATGAATTATCCTCAAAATTGCATTTCAATCCAAAAGAACGCATGAGATCAAGACCACAAACTATTTCAAATGACAAATTTTTAATCACAAAAATGCAAAACTTTTTCTTTTGACCGTGCAGCATTAAATGTGAAAGAAAATACCCACTGCAATCACACTGCAGGCTGTTCGCACCAATAATGGCAATCTCCATTTTCATCAACTTGTGAAAAATTTTAAAGAGCCTGAACACCTCAAAAGACATCAGAGTTATTGGTGAACCAGAATCTAAAATCGCTTTAAAGCACCTTCCACGAAAAACAATTGGCAGCAATGCATGTTCCGTGTTTACAGAATCCTTATTAACCCTGGCCTCTTCTCCAAAAGATGTCTCACTATTTTCCATCTGCAATGAATCTTGACCGACTTCAGAGCCAATTTCTGCCTCTGAAACCAAAGCAGTATCAGGCTCCACAATCATACTACCTGTCCTCGGCAGAACATCCTCATCTGAAAATGCTGTTCTTCCAAGAAACACATTGATCTCATCCTTGCCAATGTCTGCCCCATTAATCAACAAATTGGACAAGAAATGCTTTTCCCAAAATTGCCTGAAAAACTCCAAATAATCATGTTTTTCCTTTTCTTTATCGATAGAAGACATCCAGGATCTGTTGATCTTTTTGGGAGCAAAATACCTGGTCTTTTGCACCCTTACTCGTTTCCCAAAGAATGACCTGACATTGTAGAAGCAGAATTGTTGAACTCGACACAATTGCTGCTGACCTGCCCTGCACCATTTCTTGCAACATTGGGTGATGAATTTACAGCTTCATTTCTGAGAGGTGCTGATAAATTTGGTGGTGGATTTGAAAAATAAGGCCTATTGTTTTGATATTGACTATGAAACTGGTTTTGGTTACTGAATGAGTTTTGGAAAGAGTTATTCGGATAAAAGTAACGTGGACCAAAAGTGCGAGAAAGCCCTTGGCTGTTGTTCACGCCACTATTCCAATTATTACGAGTAGTTCCTGGACCGTGCTCATTCCGCTTTTTCAGAGAAAAACATTCCTGTGCCCCATGACCCTTCTTGAAGCAAAACTCACATGAAATGTCAGTGGGCTTAATTTTTTGGGTTGGGTCAAAACCAAAATTCATGTTGGCTTTGTTTGGGGACACATTTCTCAACCAAATACGGCTTATTAAATTGGATGCAAAAGTCCTCCACCCAACTTAGCTCTTCCAACATGTGGGAAAAAGATGTAAAATTTGTGGTTTTCAGATTTAGCCGAATTTTGGGATGACAAGTTTCAACAATGTGTTCAGCCAAATCTTGAAAACACTGTTTGTCAAAGAGGATGTCAGAAATCAAAGCTAATCTCACGACGAAATCCTTAATTGGCTCCTTTTCCCCTTGACAAATGTTATGCCACATGTTTTTAAGCTTTCTGTGGTAATCTACAGAAAAGTAGGCTGTTAAGAATGCATGCTTGAATTCAGAAAACGTTTTGGTATCCTGTTGAATCAGCATGAACCATCCAAACACCCCCTTTTGCAGAAGCAATGGCAAATTTGTTAGAAATTTCTCTTCCGACCAAGTGTTTTGTTTAAGAAATGCCTGACATTGCTTGATGAATTTTAAAGGTGACTCATTTGCTCCTGCACCAAATGAAGGAAGCTTGACATCAATACTCTTAACAAGTTTGTTGTCAATATTTAAGTGCATTGGAGCAAGAAGGCACAACAGTGGTGGATGCCATTGTTGCCTTTGGTGGTATCACATGAGCTTGTCCAAACTCATCCAAAGATGCAGGCCCATCTGCAAAACACCTAGGCCTATTTTCATGTGCATGAGAATTGACAACATTGCTGTTTGAGGCTGATGGGATAGGAACACCAACATCAATGACCGAGGGACTCTCACGTGAAACATCCACATGTGATGTTACCAGCAGTCCAACTGATGTGTCTCTTGAGAGTTTCTCGGTCAAAATGGCAACCATTTTTGCAATGTTGTCAATTTTGAAGTCCGTATCTAGTATTCGCTGCTGTAAATATGAATTTTGAGCCTCAAGCAGCTCCAACCTATCCTCCCGCTCAACTTCCAGATTAGGCCCACCTTTCGATGATGTCGCTTCTGGACATGAAGCACCATCAGGCCTATCAATCCCCATTTCACCCAACAATCCAGATCCAGCAGTCAGATTGTCGGAGACACTGGATTTGGACCCAGCTTTATGTTCCTCAACATTATGTGAGTCCATGTTTTTGTTTTGGGACCTTTGTCTTTTCTTACCAGGCAAATCAGAATATGAATGAAAGAAAACAGGCACCGAGTTTACATGCGACCTGAGTACCAAATTACTTTTAGGTATTGCCTTACCAGGCTTGGATGGCATGGACAAAAATGATTCCGAGCAGCAGTGTTAGGTAGGTAGGCCTACTTTTGAAAGTCAGTATTGAGATGTATTTCGTGATGAAAGAAAGCTGGTCAACCCTTCGCACTTGGTAGGCTACTCAACTTATTACTGCACAGATCCAGGCATCGACCATGAAATTGAGGCATTGGCTTAGAGGCAAATTCAAGAGATGTGGCTCGGACAAAGATTATCTTGACCCATTGATCCAACAGTTTGAAGTTGGCAAGCTCAAGGTTTCGATCACTCCTGTCTTGTTAAAAACAAAACGAGATACCTAATACAATAAACAAGGATGACTAGAAAAATCAGAATGCACAAATCACAAACACAAACTAAAACATGATCCAGCAATACACACAAATGCTGAAAAAGCCTTTTAATTTTTTACGTTGGGCGCCATGTCGGGGTATGAAAGAGCAGCGGATAGGAGAGTGAAATCCTATGTCAATTTGATTTCTTTGACCAAACTAGAGTAACACTGGAAATGACACTCACCCTCAGGAGGCCATCACAGGGTTCATTCAGGCCCTCACTGCCTGACGAAGAGGATATCGACGGAAGATGCTCAAATCAAGCAGATGAAAAGAAAAAAAAAAAAACGGAAACCAAGACACAGGCAGGTAAGCCTACATGAATGCTGTGATCACTAGGACACCAAGCTTTGTGAAATCAAAGGAGACGGAATTTACCACGGACTAGCTCATAGCCCGAGAAGCAATGGAGATCTTCAGGGCGGGGAAGAACCCAAAGAGATATGAAAGATAAGCACACACTCAGGCCACTCAGCATAAAAAATTAAAAGGCCATTCCAGATTTAACTTTGTAATGGGCTGCAAACAAGAAGCATCTTTCAACATCTCGCTAGGAAATTCAGTAACAACACGTTAAAACAATGACAATTTGATGAATACAACAAACACTCACACACATTCACATTACAAATGATATAAAAAGGATTTTTCCTAAATTGGCGAGAGTGATATCTGCGCCCTCATTTCCTGCAGAAGCTCGTCTGCCCCAGTTAAACATGCTCATTGAAGATGAGTTCCACAGGTTGATGACAACGCAAATCTCCAACCTCAAACATGGAGTTCATAAGATGCCGTCATGTGATCAACCTCTAAGAACCAGGGAATGAATCTTCCACCGCGCAGTGACCCACTTATCTTTTAGCTTCAGAACTTTCCTGAATAATCCCAATCTTCCAATTGTGTGTGAGATCTTAATCGTTTACCCAACTCGTCCAGCATTCGGATCAGGCACAAATTCAGCCATGTCGAGCCAACAGAATCATAGACAGATAGATAGCCGATTTTGTAGCAGGTAACTGCAAGCTAAAAGGTGTAAAGGCAAGACAGGTACTCATGAAAAACCCACTGCTAACAACTCAAACAGGTATAAGAAAATAGGTCAAATAAATCTATCTCACTCACTGTAGCTCACTATTCCTTTTCTCAGTCTCTCTGTCATCATTTTCTTGTTCCTTTATGTTTCAGAAAAGACAGGTGCCTACTCATATCATGTGTGTTAGACATGATAGGGCCTACTGTGAACAAGAGAATGGCAACTTGAACATGGGAATAAGACATGGAAAAATGTGAGACAAAACCTCACCTTGAGGAATTTGCCAGTGTGTGTATATCATTGGTGTGGGTATCAAATAAAAGACAACCTTGAAACATCTGATTAAATTGGCTTATGTAAACTCTATCGATGCTTTTTATTTACCTACCAATGACTCTCTCGTTGTTCCTGCTATTGAAATGCTACTTCCTCAATGAGAGCCTGCATACATGGGATGGGTATCTGATCAAAATCAAAGCTGTGCGTGTGCCCAAAAATGCTTCCAACTTATAATAATTCATCAAATGGAAGCAAAGGAAAATAATAAACCTGGCGATATCTCAGAACAAAGGCATAAACTAACAAATTCCACCCTGAAAACAAGAGACACGAGCCACACTCAGTCCCCCAATTGGTAGTTACCCTGCAAAGAGGATTATGTCCTCATGCGTGAAGTCTCTTGATGTTCCTATTGCAAAGTAACCCTGTCGAAAAAAACAGCATTCCCATCTTTCCGGGAATGAAACTCAAAATGGTTTAACTTCTTGTCCTACCAGATGCCTGCCCAACCTTACTATCCATGAAAAGGCCTGCATGTGATCAAATGGAACAGTTGAAAGTAACCAAACACTTACCCCAAACTTGGGCAGCAAGGACAATGAATAATGTTAGAAATGAATGTTAAAATGACAGACACCAATCATCAATGGTGCTACCGATATAGGCAAAATGGACTCCAAGCTCAACAGAGCAGCTTAAACATCAAATAACCTGTTTCAATGAAAATAGACATTTCAACTAGGAAACAGGAGACAGGCTTCCTGTTGTAGACGAGCGATCAGCTTTTTTCTTTCTTGTCCCAGTTGCTCGTGTCGTGTCCCAGTCGCTTTTGCTCCTGCACAATCGACGGCTGCACAAGCGCCACAAGCGGTCTGTGGGCGGCAATTGTTGTGCTGAGTTTGGTTGTGCTGAGTTTGGTGACTGAGAGGCCAAGAAGCAGCTGACTGAGAGGCCAAGAAGCAGCGCCTCCCAGAAATCCGAGGGAGGCACTGCCTTTTCACCGCTCAAAAACAAAACAATGCTGCCATGTAATGTTGTCTCTGGTCATGAAATTATTGAGTGGTGTTCAAGTTCAATGATTTTGGGATTCTTGGCAGGGAACAGGAATTTTATTTCTCCGAAACTTGAGCACTTTTGTTCCTCAAATGGTTTCAGAGTTTCACCCGACAAAAGGTTGGGATCATATACGAGTGTACAATACATATGTGTGGAAGCGCTCATTTTTCGGCTTTGCGCCATGCGAAACTGCATCAAAAACCGTTGCTTGGCTCAGGAGAAATTTAACTTTCGTGGGCATCGCACCGCGGTCCGACATTCACTCGCATGTCTTTCGCAGTGCACACCCCCTTTAAACGGCGCAATCCAGCAGCACACATTTTGGACGCACGAAAATCCCGAAGTGCTGATGGAATGTGCTGATGTGAGTGCTGATGCGTTATGGCTGATGTTTCGCTGGTTATTTTGTTTGGCGAATAAAATAATGCAACCAGTTCCTTCTGAGCCTCTTTTCTGGTGAGCCACTTCTCTTTTGAGCTTTGTGGCGAAAATTGTGCATGGTGTGCGGGTGGAGGAGTTCGGTGTCTTCGCGGGATGCGGGCCTCGTTTGCGTCCCATCCTGGGGTCCTTCTAAAAAGCGGAAATCGCGGAATTTGCGGTCTGTGGCTGCAGTGCGAAAATAGACCGCAAAACCTCCAAACCAAGCTGCCCTAATGTAATCTAATCCTACCTAACCTAACCTAACCCATTCAAACCTAACTCAACCCAACCTAACCTAACCTAACCTGCGATTCCGCGTAATTCGCTTGTTTTGCGAACCGCCATATCTCCCATTGGTCCGCGTCCGCATTTTAGTTCGTCCCCCCATCCTGTCCTTTCCAAATCGAACTTGATCCATTTATTCAATATTCGAGCATCGGCTGCTCAGTCGTGTCAAAATGCGTCACGACACAAGAATATGTTACGAAAGCGAAAGAAGAAAAAAATAACAGAAAAAAAATCCCCGTTTCGCATTTCTGCAAAATCCATTTGCGCTGTTGTTGGACAAAACTCGAATTTTCCCCAAACGTCGATTTCCCCAGACCTTCCCAAAAGGTGCAAAATTTCCCCGAAAGAAAAAATTTTCCCCATTCCGCCACACTGCACAGCATCCACTCGCGACAGCAGGTATCTGCATGCACACACAGCTGGTGTCTGGTGTGCGGGTTTCTTTCTTTTTTGTGTGGTGTTGACTGATTGATCATTGATTCCTGCATTCATTGACTGAAACAAAACGCAACCTGTTGTCCTGTTTGTTTCTTCTCAGCTTGGCTTCTCTGCTCTGTTGCCGTCCCGTGCTCGCCTCTTGGCCTTGTCTCCTTCATTGTCTGCGTTGGGATGCAAATTGTGTGGGGCATGGGGGGTGGGCGGGTTTGGGAGTTTTAGGCGGGGTTTTGGTTGAGGTTCGGGGAAAGGTTTTTTTGGTTGGCCTTTGCATTTTTTCAATTTTGCCCTTCGGTTTTTTAAAAGGGGGGCAAGGGGAAAACAAATTTTGGTTTTTGTTGTGCCGTTTTGTCAATTTTTTCCACCGATTTGAACCAAAAAAACCAAAACAGGAACGCAAACCCATTAAATCTTCCCTTTCCAAAAATTTGGGACAAATCTTTTTTTTTAAACAACTTTTTTATTTAAACGTTTTGCCCCAAATTTTTTGCTTTCCTTTTTAAATTTGTTTGCAATTTTAACCTATTCCACATTAACAAAGAAACAAAAAACAAACAACCAAACCTAAACAAATTCAAATCTCCTCATTCTCCAATATTTCCTCAAAGACTTAAAAATTCCGTCCAAAAACAAAAATTTTTTTTTAAATCAAGGGGCCCTTAATTTTAAATTTAAAACATTTTTCCCAAATTATTTTTGCCATTCATTTTAAAAATTTGAGGCAATTTTAACAATAATTCAAGAAAAAGAAAGAAAAAAACAAAACCAAACCTTAACAAAAAACAATTAGTTTTCTCCAAAAAGTCCGAAACCAGAATTGAATTAAGGGGAAAAAACAAAGGCCATTTCAAAAATGGAAGGGAAAACACCAGGGCCCAAATTAATTGAAATTTAAAAAATTTAAATCAAATTATTCCATAGAAAAATTAAAAAGGCAATTGGGAGGGGGCAATAATTTGGTTTCCATTGCAAAATTGGGTAATGGGCCCAAGGAAAAAGAAAGAAACCAAACCATTTTAAACCAAACTGAAGAAAGATAAAAACAGGATTATTGGTTTCCCAAAAAATCCAAAACCAAAATTAATTTAAGGGGAAAACAAGGCCCAGGGTTTAAAAATGGAAGGGAGACAAAACTTACCCTAGGGCCAAAAATTTGGGAATTGGATTTTATTCAAAAAGGGAATAATTAAAGAAGGCAAAGGAACCCATGAGAAAATTGGAAAGGGAAAAGAGAGGGGAGGGGGAGCTTGAATGGATTTAAATTTGGCCTGGGTGCAAAAACTACCTGGCTAGTTCCCACCACTGATACTACTGACAAGACAATGAACCCTGATGAGTATTAAAGAGGCATTTGCTCAAAATGAGTTTTGAGTCTGTTTTTGAAGCTTGGATAGCTGTTGCAATCCCTTAAATCAACAGGTAAGGAATTCCACAAGCGAAATCCAAGAACAGGAATAGAAAATTTTCCAAAGTGTGTCCGATAACGCATGGTTATGAGTAGTTTCTTTCCACTGGATCTCAGAACCCTATCATTCTCGTGAAAGCAGTTGGTGAAGAATCAGCACCAGAAACTCCATCAGAAAGATTATTCATGTGGAACTGAAGGTACTTGAATACCAAAAGAAGAAGTTGGAAGTAAACAATTTGATAAATGTTCAAAAAGCCAAGAGTAACAAATGCCTTCATTGTTGGGGCATTATGTGGAAGAAGCAACCTATCCTAACAGCTCTCTTTTGAAGAATGAAAATTGGCTTTATTATCCTATCCGCTGAACAACCCCAAATACCAGCACAATATGACAAATGTGATTCAAAGTGGGCATGGTAAATCGCCCTGAGATTGGAGCCTGCTAAGTGATTTCTTGCAGCGCCTAATTGATAAAGACCGAAAACTAGCTTTCTCACTAAGGCATCCATGTTCAGGCCCCAAGAAGACATTGATCAATATGAACACCAAGAAGACGGATGAACAGGTTTCATAAATGGTATCAGACCCTACCTTGACAAAACGTGGAGGCACAGACAATGAAGAAGATCCGAAAACAATGAATTTGGTCTTATCAACATTCAAGGAAAGCAAGTTTAAACGGCACCACATATTCAAAGAATTGATTATATTTTTCAACTTAAAAAACAATTCCTGAGTAGTTGGAGCAGACATAACAATAGAAAGGTCGTCAGCATAGGCAACAGTGAAAACATCATGTGGAAAAATATCAAAAATATCATTTAAGAAAATAATAAACAGCAATGGGCCAAGAATGCTTCCTTGTGGAACCCCCCTGTGGCAACTCAATTCTCTGGAAAAGGTATCTTTTACTTTTACCATCTGCCTCCTTTCAGTGAGATATGAATTAAACAAATTCAAGGGAAGACCTCTGACTCCATACTTATCTAACTTTCTGAGCAGGAGACCATGGTCCACCATATCAAATGCTTTAGAAAAGTCAATCAGAACAGCCAAAGTCGGCTTGCCTGAATCAAGACCATCCCGAATGTGTCCTGTGATGGAGGATAAAGCATCCATTGTTGACTTGCCAGGCAAAAAACCAAATTGCTGATGTGACAGCAAACCACTCCGCAAGAAGAAAGATGACAATCTCTCATGGATGGTTTTTTCAAATAATTTAGCTAAAGATGGCAAGAGAGCTATCGGACGAAAATGTTTACAATCCGATGGCAATGGAACTTTTGGAACTGGTACAACAATGGCCTTCTTAAGCTGGTCTGGGAATACTCCTTCCGAAAACATTTGATTCACTAAGCAAGAAATTGGAGTCACTAAAGAGTGTGCATTTAGTTTTATAACTTTGGCTGAAATCCCATCAAAACCTGGAGACGACAGTTTCAAGCTATTTATGTGTCTCAAGACTTCTGATTCAGTACATGGGAGAAAGAAAAACGAATTTAGGGAACTTGGAAGTCTTCTCACATAGGGTACAGTCCCATGAGGATGCACAAGAGAACGGTTAGTCATCACAAAACTATCCTGCAGAGAATTGGCTATGACACTTTCGTTGGTAATCACATCAGATCCGTTGCAAAGAATAAAATTGGACTTAGTTTGGTGCGATTTATTTAAAATTTCATTAAAAACATCCCATTTTTGACGTGACGTAGTGGCCATAAAAAGCCTTTTGTGAAAATATTCATTTTTTAATGCGAAGGACATGACAGAGATTTGCCTAGAAAGTTCCTTAACCCTACTAACAAGGTTGACATGAAAGGGTCTCTTAAACATCTTAGATTTGAGATTGTCTTTCAACACAATAAGATTAGCAAGTTCTGGGGTAACCCACGGGGTGAGAGTTAGCCTGCCAACCTTCTTAGAAATCTGCTTCTTCAAGAAACGACATTGTTTGATGTGGTCAGTAAGGGTACTATGAAAAAATGAAAACGAATCCTGAGTGTTGTGAAAATTCTCCAAACAATCCCAGTTTATAGTGCTCAAACGTGCAGCTAGCCGCCGATAATTCAAGTCAGTCTTGGTGGGAAACATAGATTGCTCCACAGCACAAGTACTACCTAACTTGAGAGAAATAAATGATGGATAGTGATCAGAAATTGAAAAATTGATAACTCCAGCCAAATAGGATGTTGCAATGTTGGAAAAAATTAAGTCAATGACAGAAGAAGATGCCAAAGTTATACGAGTTGGACATGTGATCATTTGACAGAGTTGAAAACAAGCTAAAGAACCAGCTAATGCCCTAAGTGCAGGACTGCATTCACGATAATTGATGTTAAAGTCGCCAGCTAACAAAATGGTTCCATTCATATTCAAAGATGTGAAATATGTGGTCAAAAGTTTGCACAGAACTCGATAAGTAAGGCAAGGTGCTTTATAAATAACAATTATGTAAATATTGAGTGCAGTGTTACGCGAATGGTCATAGTATATGTGTGCCCCAGCAGCCTCCAACTTAGTTTCTACCAAGAGCCCACCAACATCAAGTGGAGCAAAGGCTAAAGAATCAGAAAGATATAAAGCAACTCCACCACCCCGTTTTCTAATTCTGTGACCAAATATTGCACTATATCCAGCAATGTTCAAAATGGGGGACTTAGTATCGTTCGCCCATGTTTCTGTGACAGCAACAACTTGTATGGAGGTAATAAGAGAAGATAACAAAAACTTTAGCTTATCCAGATTCTTGTGCAAACTTCTGATATTACAGTTAAGAAGCTTAAAGTAATCATCTGAAACAACATTGGGCAACTTTGAAAAAGAATCAACAGAATACTCGACACATGGCATTAAAGGTGTGTCAATATCAACCATGTAAACGTTAAACAATAGATATAGATCAGAAAAACAAAATTTATTTAGTTGTTAGGAACTTTGAGGGACAATTTTTGTAAATCAGCAAGGCTAGAAATGCAAATAGCACGTTGGCCAGATTCCTTCCGTAGGAAAATCCTGCAATTCTTGGTCCAGCAGTAGAGCCAATTGTTGTCTCGTTTGAATTTTAGTGCAGAATTGTACAGGATCGCACCATCTTTGGATAGATGCTCCGAGACGTACAGCGGTGTATTTGGGCAATTGGAGAATCCAATATCGTGTAGGGACAGTCTCTTTTTCCTGATTGCACCAAGAAAACTGGCTTTCAAGTCTCTTGACAAAAATCTCACAATGATCGACTTTGATCAGGTATCTTGACCCATTGATCCAACAGTTTGAAGTTGGCAAGCTCAAGGTTTCGATCACTCCTGTCTTGTTAAAAACAAAACGAGATACCTAATACAATAAACAAGTATGACTAGAAAAATCAGAATGCACAAATCACAAACACAAACTAAAATATGATCCAGCAATACACACAAATGCTGAAAAACCCTTTTAATTTTTTACGTTGGGCGCCATGTCGGGGTATGAAAGAGCAGCGGATAGGAGAGTGAAATCCTATGTCAATTTGATTTCTTTGACCAAACTAGAGTAACACTGGAAATGACACTCACCCTCAGGAGGCCATCACAGGGTTCATTCAGGCTCACTGCCTGACGAAGAGGATATCGACGGAAGATGCTCAAATCAAGCAGATGAAAAGAAAAAAAAAAAACGGAAACCAAGACACAGGCAGGTAAGCCTACATGAATGCTGTGATCACTAGGACACCAAGCTTTGTGAAATCAAAGGAGACGGAACTTACCACGGACTAGCTCATAGCCCGAGAAGCAATGGAGATCTTCAGGGCGGGGAAGAACCCAAAGAGATATGAAAGATAAGCACACACTCAGGCCACTCAGCATAAAAAATTAAAAGGCCATTCCAGATTTAACTTTGTAATGGGCTGCAAACAAGAAGCATCTTTCAACATCTCGCTAGGAAATTCAGTAACAACACGTTAAAACAATGACAATTTGATGAATACAACAAACACTCACACACATTCACATTACCTACAAATGATATAAAAAGGATTTTTCCTAAATTGGCGAGAATGATATCTGCGCCCTCATTTCCTGCAGAAGCTCGTCTGCCCCAGTTAAACATGCTCATTGAAGATGAGTTCCACAGGTTGATGACAACGCAAATCTCCAACCTCAAACATGGAGTTCATGAGATGCCGTCATGTGATCAACCTCTAAGAACCAGGGAATGAATCTTCCACCGCGCAGTGACCCACTTATCTTTTAGCTTCAGAACTTTCCTGAATAATCCCAATCTTCCAATTGTGTGTGAGATCTTAATCGTTTACCCAACTCGTCCAGCATTCGGATCAGGCACAAATTCAGCCATGTCGAGCCAACAGAATCATAGACAGATAGATAGCCGATTTTGTAGCAGGTAACTGCAAGCTAAAAGGTGTAAAGGCAAGACAGGTACTCATGAAAAACCCACTGCTAACAACTCAAGCAGGTATAAGAAAATAGGTCAAATAAATCTATCTCACTCACTGTAGCTCACTATTCCTTTTCTCAGTCTCTCTGTCATCATTTTCTTGTTCCTTTATGTTTCAGAAAAGACAGGTGCCTACTCATATCATGTGTGTTAGACATGTTAGGGCCTACTGTGAACAAGAGAATGGCAACTTGAACATGGGAATAAGACATGGAAAAATGTGAGACAAAACCTCACCTTGAGGAATTTGCCAGTGTGTGTATATCATTGGTGTGGGTATCAAATAAAAGACAACCTTGAAACATCTGATTAAATTGGCTTATGTAAACTCTATCGATGCTTTTTATTGGGTGTGACTAAAACGCTGAACCTGCTTGTCCTGCTTGTCTTGCTTGTCCTGCTGGAAACCTGCTTGTCCTGCTGGTAAAGGTCAAATGGGTTAGGTTATTGTTAGATTAGGTTATCCTAACCTAAAATAACCTCACCTAACCTTAACCTAACCTAACCTGGCCATTACCAGCAGGACAAGCAAGACAAGCAGGACAAGCAGGTTCAGCGTTTTAGTCACTTCCCTTTTTATTTACCTACCAATGACTCTCTCGTTGTTCCTGCTATTGAAATGCTACTTCCTCAATGAGGGCCTGCATACATGGGATGGGAATCTGATCAAAATCAAAGCTGTGCGTGTGCCCAAAAATGCTTCCAACTTATAATAATTCATCAAATGGAAGCAAAGGAAAATAATAAACCTGGGGATATCTCAGAACAAAGGCATAAACTAACAAATTCCACCCTGAAAACAAGAGACACGAGCCACACTCAGTCCCCCAATTGGTAGTTACCCTGCAAAGAGGATTATGTCCTCATGCGTGAAGTCTCTTGATGTTCCTATTGCAAAGTAACCCTGTCGAAAAAAACAGCATTCCCATCTTTCCGGGAATGAAACTCAAAATGGTTTAACTTCTTGTCCTACCAGATGCCTGCCTAACCTTACTATCCATGAAAAGGCCTGCATGTGATCAAATGGAACAGTTGAAAGTAACCAAACACTTACCCCAAACTTGGGCAGCAAGGACAATGAATAATATTAGAAATGAATGTTAAAATGACAGACACCAATCATCAATGGTGCTACCGATATAGGCAAAATGGACTCCAAGCTCAACAGAGCAGCTTAAACATCAAATAACCTGTTTCAATGAAAATAGACATTTCAATTAGCCTATCCACAGTATCAAAGAGACAGCAGAAAGGCAAACACAAACATGGAAGCAGAATCTTAAATCTCTCATCTCAATATCTCTCCTCAATATGAAATTCTTCAAAAACTCTGTGCCAAGGACAAATCTTCACTCCCAATGGAAATAGCAAACTATGTACCTGCAGGAAAAGAAAACCCACGTGTGAACCTGACTACACAGGTAACCCCAAGCAAAAACGAACCCCGTAAAACTTCAATGTGCCAGGGATTTGTCCTCAGGTTTGCGACTTGTGCAGAAAGTTTTAGACAAGACAAGACAAGACAAGACGTAAGGTATGATGCCTTCTTTTCGGAGGCACATTCAATCGTCTGATATGAGAATTGAGATTTTGAAATTCATCAAATTTCGGCAAATCGGCAAGAAGTCGGAAAATATGAAATTGAAAACTGCAATAAGTTGAGCAGCCAAAATATGACAAGACGACCAACTTCCGATCTTTAAACCTAACTGAAGTGGCAGACTGTGACCGAAGGTCACAGGATGCTCACAATAATCACAATTTTTTTTTTTTTTTTTTTCCCGTCGGCTGCTTGCGCGTGCGGACGCGTTTTCCGAGGTTTGGTGCGTGCTCCGCTGATTTTGTCGATTTTTCGATTTGATTTGTTTTTATTTATTTCTGCTTTTCTCTCAAATTATGTTTGTTCTTGGTTAATCTTCTTCTTTCTTTCTATTTTCTTGGATCTATCGTCCTGTTTTCTCTCCATTCCCCTTTCTTCCTTTCTTCTTCGTTTAAAATCTGCTGCTTTCCTTCTTTTCCATTTCCGAATTTTCCCTTTTCTGAACCATTGTCATGGAGACTCCGACTTCAAGAGCCTCCGGTTCCAGACTGCAGTCGCCTGTCAGTGATGAATACTGCCGGGTGAACTGCAATTTGGAAACTCTGGTGAAGGGAAGATGGTGCTCTGCGATGGTTGCTCCAAATACTTTCACTTTGAATGCGTTGGCCTTCTCAAAACCAAGTCCATTCCAGCATGGGCTTTTGGTTGTGCGAGGATTGTATCGGGGATTTTCGTGAGATGAAAAGCCTCCTCATGCATTTGAGAGTTCTTTGTTCTTCTGGTCTTCCAGCTGCGGCAGTGGCCGAGTCTTCCGCAGTGGCTGTTCCTCCGGCAAAGCCTGCCATTGTGAATGATTCCCCCCCTGGGGTGATCCTGCTTCACCTACTGCCGATAGGGTAACTTCTGCTGTTCCTTCAGCTGCAGTGGTGGCCAGGCCTCCTGCTGTTGCTGTTCCTCCTGTTGTGGTTGTTGGCCATCCGGAACCTTCTGTTGCTCCATCTCCTCTGGCACTTTCTCGTGCTCTCATGAGTCACTCCGATAAGCCTCTCATCCTCTCAGCTGTACCTTCGGTTTCCTCTCCCATTGGCCCGCTTTCTTCTGCATTTCCACTTCTTGGGTGTGTGCCCAAAGTTGTCCCGGGAACTCTTTCCTACGCGAACATTGTCTCAGCTCCTCGCTGCAGCCCTTTTAAGCCCTCTCTGCAGTTCCGGGTCTTCTGCTGTAGCCGGGGTCATTCCGACCAAGAAACGGCCTGTCTTGAAGTCTTCAGTTGCTGCAGTTGATTTGACCGCTGTGCAATCACCGCCACTCTCCTTGCCTGAAGTCAGTAAAGTCCTTGCCTGTTCTCTGCCGATCAATGATCCATGTACAAGCTCTTCCTCAGCTGAATCTATTTCTGGCCAGTCTCACACTACAAAGAAAAGTTCCAGGATACTGATCATTGGGGATTCCATGATCAAGCATTCAAACTGCCGTCCAGCCGCTGGTACAGAGTTCCGATGTCTTCCTGGTGCCACCATTTCCACAATTTCATCCTCATTGAAAGCCATTCCAAAATCCCAGGCCCAAGGTTACTCAACCATTCTTGTGCACGCTGGTGTTAACGATATCCTAGGCGGTGCATCACCAGAAATTGTTTTCGCAGTCTCTCAGATTTCTTTCTGTGCTGCAGGAACCAGTTTCCTGGTGCCCGCTTGATCTTTTCTGCCATCATTGCTAATGATCGCGTTCCACTAAAGTCTCTCTATCTCTTGAACTCCAGGGTTGCTGCACTTTGCCAGCAGTTGGGTGTCTCTTTTTTGGATGCTAATTGTTGGTTCCCTTCTAATTTCCTTGCTAGAGATCGTCTACATCTCAATGATCACGGAAGCAGGATTCTTGGGAATTCTTTCGCAGCATTTGCCTGCCTTTCTCAAGCTCGCTGTTGGGAAACTGTCCGCTCTCCTTCCAAAAACCTCATACTTAGCTCTACAGAAGCCTAAATCTCGTCCCACTCTATCATCTCTCGCTATCTTGTGTGCTCCATTCACCTTAGATTCTCTGGTTGAATTTTCTGTGTTGCAGAAGAGTTGCTATTTGCGCTCAGGCAGACCACAGACAAACTCTCTTGATTCGCATCTCTCTGTCCTTCAGTTGAACTGCCGCAGCATTCGCAACAAATCCAACGAGCTCGCGACTCTGCTCGAAATGCATGATCCCGACGTTTTAGTTCTTACTGAAACTTGGCTTGATGACAGCATTGGCACTCATGAATTCCTTCCATCTTACTTCACTGTGTACCGTAGGGACCGCTGCAAATTTGGCGGTGGTGTCTTGGTAGGCATTCGGTGTTCACTAAATTCCTCTCTTGTCTTTCTCAGCTCTTCACACGAATTTCTCATATGCTCCGTTATTCTGAAGTCATTAGGTAACAAACCAATTGAAGCACGTCCCACGAATGGTCTACAACATTTTCCATTTTGGATAAGGCTCACTCATCTCACCAGTGGTAAATGTTGGTAACAAACCATTTCCACATTGTTGGTGGTTACCGTCCTCCTTTTTCCGAACATTTTCCAAGAAATTTCTTCGGAACTTGTCAGTCTTGGTCTTTCTGCAGATTTGGGAGATCCTCTGCTGATAGCTGGTGACTTCAATCTTCCTGGTGTGAACTGGGACACTCTCTCCCCTATTCCAAATTGCTGTTATGGCCTCTCTGCCAACCGAGCTGCTATTGAACTCTGCCTTGATTTCGGCCTTGATCAGACGGTTAAGGTTCCTACTAGGCCAGCTTCAAACTCCATTTTGGATATTTTTCTGTTGCGTCCAATCCATATTCTAAATGCAATCTCTGTCGAAACGGGGATAAGTGATCACATGGCAGTTCTGCTTACTTTATCCTTGTCAATTTCAACTCCGGAATCAGAGCCTCCTGTCTTGATCAGTGACTTCTCACAAATTAACAGTGCTGGTTTTTCTGACTTCTTGCTGGGCTCATTTCTTTCATTTCGGGAAAATTATCTGTGCTCATCTATTGACAGGCTTTGGTGTGATTTCGAGTCGATTATTCAACACGGCGTCAGTCAGTTTGTTCCTTCTCGCATCAAAAGGCCCCAATCCAGATCGATTTTTTATAACAACCCCCCGCATATTCGCTAGTACCTATCTCGCCAATGTAAAAAATACTACAAATTTCGTCATTATTCTGAAGTTCATGCCAGAACCTATGATCTTCTCTGCTCTGAACTCATGGCTGCGGAATTGGATCATGAAAATCATCTCCTTTCTAGTAGGGCTGTGCGAATCGGCTTTCGAATCGAATCCTGCGAATCGAAGCCCTAAGGTTCGAATCTCGAATCGAATCCGAATCAGTTGTCCAATTTCGAAGCGAATCCTTTCGAATCGAATCATTTTCTTCAAACCTCCAATCTTGATTCGAATCCCACCACATGTCTCGAATCGAATCTTTTCGAATCGAATCTGGCCAGATTCGCGATTTTCGAATCGAATCCTCGAATCGAATCAAGATTCACGCAGTCCTACAGGATAGTAAACATGAATTATATTGTGGGCATTGCTCAGTGACACTTGTAAGCACTGTTTGGTTCCAGGTAGTGGCACACCCACGGGACTGCAGATCAATTTGGAAATTTTAAAAGATTTGAGAATCGATTCGAATATTTTTCGAATCATCGCAAAATCCCGAATCGAATCATTTCGAATCGAATCCTTTCCTTCGAATCTCGAATCCTGGTTCGAATCTTGCCACATTTTTCGAATCGCATCTTTTCGAATCGAATCTGGCAAGATTCGCAATTGTCGAATCGAATCCTCGAATCGAATCAAGATTCGCCCAGCCCTACTTTCTAGTCTATCTCTCAGGCCAGGTACATGCAACTCAAATTCCCGCAGTTCTTTACAAAACTCTTGGAAGCAGGTAAATAATAGGTACCGTGGGTCAGTCACTATCCCATCCCTAAAATTCCGTGATGGTTTGGCCGTTTCACCATCTGAAAAGGCTGAAGCGCTTGCTCTACAATTTTCTTCTTCATATTCTGCTGACAATTTTCCAGCTTTAGCTCTGCCAGCTCCATCCATGCTCCTGGGCAGGATCCTACCTTCTCGATTACCTTTTCTTCAATAGTGTCTGCAATCAGGAAATCCAAATCATCCTCTTCTGGCCCTGATGGAATTCCTGGATCTCTTCTGAAATCCTTCCCACACGAATTTTCTGCCTATCTGTACCTTCTCTTCAACAAATCCTTTTCTTGTGGCATACTCCCCGATGCATGGAAGGCAGGGAGTATTACGCCTATATTCAAGAAGGGTGATCCTTCACTGCCAGCTAATTACCGGCCCATTGAATGCTATATGACTAGGCCCCGTCCACATTCCGATGATATGTTTTCCACACTCCTATATCTACCCTCCTCACCCCTCCTTCCTTTACCCTTTCCTATCCTCACGAATATCGCAGCCGACGGTCGCGTGTCCTTCCCTTCCCTCCCTTCCCCTTCCCAGGTATATGATGACATTTGCTGTCATATGTGAGAACTTGATGTTCTCCATTGACGATTGCCTTGTGGCATAATAACCTGCTGAAGCAGCGTCTGATACCTATACCTATACCTATCAGTCTGACGTCTTGTGTGTGCAAGCTGATGGAAAGGCTGATCTCGGACTACATTAGGCAGTTTCTTAATGCCACCGATTCCATCTCCCCTTTTCAGTTTGGTTTTCGTCCTGGCTGGTCTTGTGAACTGGCCCTTGCAAAGTTCACCCACGAGGTTGCATCCTCTTTTGACAAGGGTGCCGATGTAGATGCACTGTTTCTGGACTTTAAAACGGCCTTCGACGTTGTTCCACACAACGCTCTGATGTTCAAATTGCAGCGTTTAGGCTTACCTATCCCTATTATCTCTTGGATTGGCAGCTTCCTCAGCAACCGGACACAGTCTGTTTCTGTTTCTGGAACTAAATCTCCATCTTTTCCTGTAACTTCAGGTGTTCCTCAAGGTAGTGTGTTGGGCCCTCTTCTATTCCTCATCTTCATCAATGATCTTCCTGACGTCATAACTTCTTCAAGAATAAGCTATTTGCTGATGACTGCGTCCTCTACAAGATTATTCACTCTGTTTCTGATGTCGACTTGTTGCAAGATGATCTTGCTTCCCTTGACTCGTGGAGCCTTCATTGGGCCTTGGCCTGAACGGATCAAAATGTGCCCATGTCAAGTTCTCAACTAAATTGCATCCTCTTCAGTTTCTTATGCTCTTCCTTCGTCAGGTACAACATTATCAACCTCATTGTCCTGCAAATACCTTGGTGTGACACTTTCATCTGATCTGTCCTGGAAACTACACATTACCAACATTGCACGAATGCCAATTTTGCTCTTCTCAAAATTCGGCGTCTTTTCAAATCCTGCTCACCTTCAACCAAGGAAAACTTTATATTTCACTTGTCCGTCCACTTCTCGAATATGCCTGCATAATCTGGGATCCGTACCAAATCTCCCTCGTTGATGAGCTTGAAAAAATTCAGCGTAGGGCTGCTCGTTTCGTCAAGAATGATTTTTCTCGCCATTCAAGCGTGACTTCGATGCTTTCCTCTCTGAACTGGCCTTCACTCTCCGATAGGCGTTCTCAGTTTAGGTTGTCAGCTCTAAGTAAGATTTTTACTCATAATGGTGGCTGGTCATGTCTATCTGAAACCCTTGCTCTTCCCGATTACTTTGGTCGCCATGACCATACTTCCAAGATCCGCGTTTATCAACCTTCTAAGAACATTTTTAAGTATTCTTTCATTCCCAGAACCATTGTAGACTGGAATCGTCTATCCCAGAATTCGGTGGATTCCTTTCTGACTCAACCCTTTTCCTGAAGTTCCTCATCTGTTATTTTCTCTGGCATTCGTAGTGAAAACTACTCTTATCTCCTAGGGCCCAAATTAGACCTGGGATTAGATTCGATCCGGTGCATTACAGGGGTTGATAAAGATGAGGTCAGGGAACGGGTCAGTGACTCATGCCCAGACCTAAGCCGGGAACCTGCCCGGAGTCGGCGGCCCATGTTGGTGGCCCCCCTCTGCGTGGTCAGTGCAAACCTTTTTCACGCAGCTGGGAAGAGGGAGTGTGCGTACTGCTGGCGAACGCCGCTGGTGCTTCCGTGA
Source organism: Sinentomon sp. SZTP_YWyxl (assembly GCA_030068105.1). Classification (NCBI taxonomy): domain Eukaryota; kingdom Metazoa; phylum Arthropoda; class Protura; order Sinentomata; family Sinentomidae; genus Sinentomon; species Sinentomon sp. SZTP_YWyxl. The sequence goes on from JASGXE010007260.1 coordinate 41,923, forward strand.
CTCCCTGCGCTAGTTAACCGGCAGTTGTCGGACAGCGCTATCGCCGCGCGACTGACGCAAGGCGAACCCATTCCCCCGATGTAGTGCTCCGGAAAGACTACCTAGGAACCTATGTGGGTCAAACTGTGTTATCTTCTACTTCTTTTTCTTCTATCTAATCTCATGTTGTTGGCTTTGTTTCTTCATTTCGTCATTTCCCTACCTTCTTCCTTTTCTCTCACCTACCTATGTCTAACTTTATTTGCTTTTTTGCATATTTTCATTTGAGATTGCGAATGGGTATGTTGTGGTGTGCGTGTGTGCTGGTTAATGCTGCAGGCTTGATGCTGATGGTAGGGGAGGTCTTTGTTTGGGTCGCGTGTGTATGACTGTTGTGTGCCTGTTTGAATGCTATATGACTAGGCCCCTCCACATTCCGATGATATGTCCTTAATCTACCCTCCTCACCCCTCCTTCCTTTACCTACCCTTTCCTATCCTTACGAATATTGCAGCCGACGGTCGCGTGTCCTTCCCTTCCCTCCCTTCCCCTTCCCAGGTATATGATGACATTTGCTGTCATATGTGAGAACTTGCTGTTCTCCATTGACGATTGCCTCGTGGCATAATAACCTGCTGAAAGCAGCGTCTGATACCTATACCTATACCTATAATTACAATCCAATGAATTTGGCAAAAAAAAGAAGGAAAATGCAATTTTTTTGAATAATGTTGCCCTAAAAAACGTCAGAAAACCACAAAGGTTGCAAAATCAACTAGTTAAGGGCTAAAACCACATCTGCTGAACAACATGAAAGTTTTTGTTTGGGCTCATGTAAAATGACAGACAAGTTCAAATAAACTGGTCAAAAAAGTTGAAGTGTAATAAACTCAAATTATCCCAAGAAATCAACACTGAAAACAATTTTTCATCATCCAATCAGCAGAAATGAAACAAAATTTTACATCCAGGACATTTTTTTTTTTGGTTTGTAATTTTCCAAATTCTCCATGTAGGTATGGTCAGACAAAAATCAGAACATGACCAAGAAATCAGAAAATCCTGTATGTCAGGCAACTTCTACATTCATAATCTGTTTCACCACCCAATCATCTGCCAGGTTAAACAAAAATATTCTTTGCAACCCATAGGCACAAAATGACTCCAATGTGTTCCTTTCAATGTCAGTTTTGCAATATGAACATTGAGTGATTGTTTGTTGTGATTGAGTGAGTGAGTGATTTGATTGAGTGAGTGATTGTTTGTCCCCTTTTTTGCTGGTTGTTTTCCTTTTGCTGTTGTTTTTTTAATCCCCGATGATGACTGAATTGGTGTGGTGTTGCTACATGTGCTTCTGATATTTGTAATGTGCATGTTTTTTCCTTACTTGGTTTTTTGTTTGGTTGTTTTATTGTTGTTGGCTGGAATGTGGAATCGTTATTGATTGCATTCTCTGAAACCCAATGGTACATTCAATTGGTATTTTGTTACTTTGCCTGTAAAGCAACAAAATACCTAGGTGCCAAAGCCAAGAACATCAAACAGGATATCTTGATCACAAATGAGGCAGCCTATCAAAGTTACCCCCTCTGAATATGTGATCAAACATACCCCATGTCGGAGATTTGATCACCTTCAAAATTCAGTTTTGGCTGTTTTTCAGGCTCAATCTGACCAAAATTCCTAAAATCAACCATGGCATGTTAAAGTGTGGACTTCAAATGTTCAGAAAAACCCGCCAAGATGATGGAGAACATGCGGGAACCTGGAAATTTTTTGGAGTGTTGAAGGGACCTTTTTATTTTTTTCTCAACCATCAAGTTTTTCATATCAGCTGAAAATGCAAAAAATTGCAGAAACCTCTGAAAAGTTTTGTTTTTCTGGAACTTTGACATGTCCTCTTTCATTTGTGTCAATTGGTCTGTGTCTTCTTTCCACCTGCAGTTTTTCCAAGCACATTTTCCATCAAAAACTCCTTGTGATCAAAGTTACCCGCTGTTATCAAAGTTACCTTTTTTTTTCTGTGGTTTATTTTTACCTACCCCGTTTGACAGTAATTAAGCGAGACGTTGACTGCAGTGAAAATGAATGGGCTTTCTACCAGTCAAACAATGTTTACCTGCCAGCAACTCCACCGATGATGCATCAGAGCGAACCTGGGAGTTCTCGCGCCGAAGCGGTAAGTAGACTATGGGGGGATGGGCCCTGGATTTTCACTCCGAACGACCACAAGACAAGAGCTGGCATGACAGTTTCCTTTGTGCATCTCCAACCATTCGCACTTGCATCAATTTGAACTGCTTGCCTCTTCCACTTTGGACTATGGATGACATCTGACCAAGACTAGACCCTCCCAGTCGAACTCGTCAGCATAATCAACAGAGCTACCTACTTGCGATCTGAAGGTTAATCACAGTTGAGATATTCACTGCAGCCCAAGAAACAAACAAGCACTTTTTTATGTGTGAGGAGAGGATTCGAGTTCGACAACTGTTCTCCATGTTGAATTCAAAATTTTGCTTTCGGGAAGGAAGGGCATTTGTTGAAAAACATGCAGGGTGCCCAATTTTACAGTGACAAAATTCTGCGACATCTTGGTTCTTGAGTAAAACTGCGACCTCCTTGATTGGAGATTTTGATGTTTATTTTTCTCAAATTTCTCCATCATCAATGTGCCTGATGTCAACACTTTCTTTATTTCAATTTACACAGGTTATTACAAACCCAACTTGGATTACGAATAAATCGTCAACCATATTCGATTTGATAGGTAGCCTAGGTATTTGATTTGATTTCGATTTGATATTTGTAAACAAACCAAATTTGACCGATTGTTCAATACCCTGTGTCGGATCATGTGCCTTCCTTTCTAGCCTTTTCATGCTCAAATGATTCAGCTGCAACTCCATTGCCTCTTCCCTTCAATATAATCCTACCTGTCTGGTGTCTGAATAAGAGAAAACTTGCGGACATGATTTGCAAAATGGATTCGGATTGGTCAGCAGTATGCACACCTGGTGCCAATACCTACCTGTCGAGCAGCGTATTCACAGTTTCATGCACGTATTTCTCAACTAATTGCTTCATCGAGCTCAACAAAACTTGCTCATTGCGCTAAAATGGCAAGGCACATGCTCTGCTTACCCTGGGTCTCAACTAAAGTAGCGAAAATGATTATCCTACTTGACAATTTAAAATCAAAACTCCGCCGTAAACCTTTCCACATGGTTTAACATGCCAGAGTGGCTCAATTGCAAGAAGACTCTAGATAAACAATTGTGCCGACGCCGAGACAAAAACTCATATTTTTCAGAGGCTTTGGCTGGTTCTTCATCTCCTAAAAGAAACGTGGCAAATAATTGGCCAGTTGATAAACAAGAAAACTAGGTGAGTCTTGTCCACCAATTGCACTTGCCAGCCCAAATGGCATGGTCACTAGTTTGTCTGAAGTGGCTGATTGTTTCTTGCAAACCTTTTTAAATTCTTTGAAACAATCTCAATCAGTCATTCAAGCCATGTGATCAATTTTTGCCGAATTTCAATTCTATGAATCCGCCAAATCGTTCGCTATTTTGGACGCCAGTTCCGGTGGAGGAGGTTTGCCAGATAGGCCCTAATTGCCGAATTGGAACAAACGGCCTCTCCAGCAGCTGACCTTACATCGAAAGTACTCAAAGACAGTTCTCCAGCTCTGTCGCCACAAATGTCCAACCTGGCAAACCTTATGTTTATGTTGCAAACTGGTGTGATGTACCTACCTAAACTGCTTGGGTATAAACGCCTCAAAAACATCTGTTATGTCCTTTCCATCTTTTCAATCACCTGCTCTGCATGATTACAGAGTGGGGACAACCGTCTTGGTTAGGCCTGAAACTGTAAAATACTTGGAGTTGACTTTCAATTCCGAACGGCACACACCCACGATCTGTTTATCAGACTTAGGTTATTATCAATTTATCACTTAATAGTCTATAAAACTGCAATGATTGCATTTCAAAAATTAAAACTGAGCAGTGAGTCTAATTTTTCCTACTTGGATTGCCTCTTAAGTAGATCCACTGCAACGAGGCTATCTTCAAGAGGTGATCTGCTCAGACCCCTTGCCAGGACAGATATTGCAAAAAACTCCATCGAGTTTCGTCTATCAGCAATTTGGAACAGTCTCCCAGTGAATGTGAGGAATAATGAGAATTTTGTCCCTTTCAAGAGAAATTTGTTCTCTCATATTCTCTCATTGCCCCTTGAAGTTGTTAAAAAATTGCTTTGGAGTACCTAGGTACTGTTATGTTTTTTTAGTCACTGTGCTCACTATGCCCACTTTTAGGTGTCTCCCGAACACCATTACACAGAGTTTGGAGCATGAATCACTAGTCTTTGTCATTGCTCATTGTTGAGAAATTTTCAATGGTGACTCAGCTAGTGATTCATGATTGAGGCAGGTGAAAGATGCAATGAGTATGAACAATGGATATACAGTGGAATCGACCCGGGTGGGTCCTAGAATAATTTCAGTGCGTTGAATTATGGCTGGGGCATAATTCAACCAGCACTGCTGACACATTGCCCCAACCCTTGTTTATTTCTTCCAATTTTGATATTTTCATTTTGGATGAACGCATATTAATGGTGTTTTGTTATTTTCTTTCCCAAACTTGTGGTTGTGGTGCTTCATGCAACACTCCCTCATTTTATCTAGCTTATTTTTAGGTGTTTACTTTGTGATGCCGATTTTAAAATAACTGGCACTGGCATTTTTGTTGCTGGTAATTTCCAATCAGGACTGAATTCTCATTTATTCAAATCTTTCTGATGGATTTATTTCTGCTTTTGCTGGTCGTCGAGGAGTTTTGTCGATTACATCTATTTGATGATGGATTTATTCCTGCTTCTGCTGGATGAGAGTGTCGCATGTTGACTGAGCACTGCAACCGTAAGTTTGGTTTTTGCCTCACTACCATGGTATTTGTAAATTGAATTAAATTAAAATTAATTAAATTAAATTAAATTAAAATTAAGTTGGGTGCTTCACATTCAAAACATTGTGAAATAAGCTTCTACCTAATCGATTGAAGTTCCTCACCAGGAGCTATCATTATGCTTCTAGGCGAGTAAAGTCTATCTAAAACTTCTCAACAGTTCGGTCTTTGTTGGAGTACTCCACCACTTCTTGGGCACCTTACCAAAGATTCTATGGATCTAGAATCCTTACCAAGGATTATAGATCGATCATCGACCTACGTAGGTATTTGATTTATGCGATCTAGGTATTTTCGTTACCTACTTGGTGAATTTTTTAAACCTAGGTACCCTACCTAAATGATTGTGGAATTTCTGTTAAAACATTAGGTAGTTAAAAAAAATGCCCCACAAAGATCAATCCTCCACCTTTACCATCAAACATTGCATGTCGAAGAGCTGGACACAATTTTAATGGCTAGGATAAAGCTGCTGTTGATAGATTTCTCAATCTTGCTCTTCTTGATTTTGGGGTTGCTGGTTGCAGCCTTGATGCGCTGTGGGCTGAGTGAGTTTAAATCATTGTGCAGTTTTGTCATTAATGAGTTTGTTTAAAGGATTAGGGTCATCAAAGAAAATGGTTTTTCATTTCCTGTGTGGTTCTCACTCAGCCTCAGATCTCAATATCTTCATCTCCAAAAAACATTTCAAAACTGTCTGGTTGATTCAAACCTCCTCCCGCAATATGCCTTAGCTTTGAAGGACTACCAACGTGATCTCATATCAGCAGAAAGAAAATTTGTAAGTGGTTTGGCTCTGAATGATGTGATCACAACCAAGCAGTTTTGGAGGTTTCACCATGCCAAGACTGCATCGGCTGCTCGACCCTCTGATTCATGTGAGGGGGTACAAACAATACCCCCTCTAGTTTTGCAGAGAGGGTTTGTGAGCACATGAATGTTGCTGCCAATCCGCTGTCAATCTCTGCAGGCTATCAGGATCCTGAAAGGTTTTTGAGGGACGCTGATGTGATTACAGAAAAGTCCTTGCTTGATGCTTTGAAATCATGCAAGAACTCCACTTTTGATGTTATTGACCTCATCCCTTTGATGCTACTGAAGAAACATGGTGCCATTTTTATGAAACTTGATTGTTCTTTTCTCTGTGTCGTTGGCTACAAATAATATCCCTTCTGACTGGAAGCTGAGCATTGTTAAGCCTCTTCCAAAAGGTGGCTTAACCCTCTCAGTTCAGAGTTTTAGGCCAATTAGCTTAATAAGTTCTTCTGCGAAGTTGATGGAAAAAATTGTTGCTGGATACCTTTACCGTCTGCCCGAGAGTCGAAAATTCTTTTTCCATGGTCAGCATGGGTTTGGGTCTGAACACTCCTGTGAAACCCAGCTCACCAGTTTTATCCATGAAATTTCTGTTGCTTTAGGAAAGTCCACACAAGTCGATGCGATTTTTATAGATCTTGTAAAAGCTTTTGATGGGTGTCCATTCCCATTCTTTGCAAGAAACTTGCATCTTTGAACATTCCTGAAAATCTTTTTTTGTGGATTTCCAATTTCATCACTGACAGGCATTTTCAGGTGCTTGTCAATGACAGTTTATCAGATTCCTTTCCCGTTACCAGTGGCATTCCACAGGGCTCGGTGTGTGGGCCTCTGCTATTTCTTTTTACATACCTAAATGAATTGACGTGCTCAGTCACATCTAGGATCAGACTCTTTGCAGACGACATCGTTGTGTATCGTATTGTGTCCACCAATGATGACTCTGCACTTCTGCAGCGGGATCTTGACTTTATTGCTGACTGGTGCATTGAAAACTGCATGGATATAAACGCCTCAAAGACTTCTGTTATGTCATTTTCCACTTCTGTATCACCAATCATTATGATTATAGGGTTGGGCTCACTGCTCTTTCCAGGCCTCAGGCTCTTAAATATTTGGGTCTACTGTTTAACAGTCAACTAAATTGGGCACCACACATCCATAATTTGGTGAAGAGAGCTTCAAATCAACTGAAATTTCTCATTAGGAATTATGGTTATGCATCTAAACGTGTGAAAACCATCTTGTATTTCTCAACTGTTAGGTCCATTTTGGAATATTCCACAACTTCCTGGGCTCCATTTCAGAGGTGCCACATTGATGCACTTGAGGCTGTGCAGAGGCGAGCTGCAAGATTTGTCTCGGGCAATTTTTCGTTTGATAGTATGAGTGTGACCTCCCTCATCAATGATCTTGGTTGGGAAACACTAGAACTCCGAAGAGTTTTGCATAGGTCTCTCTTTTTCAGGAAATGCATAAACAGATGTGGGGGTTGGGGTGATGGACCTTGGAGCTTCAAATTCAAATACACTTCCTACCTACAAGGGCAGGCGGTTTTTTATCATTTGTCCCTCCTATAGTTTCGAAAAATGTAGATCGGCATGCATTTTTCATGGAATACCTCATTGTGTGGAACAGATTGCATCTCCTCCCAGAAGTTTTAAATATCTCAGAGAAGCAATTCATTCAGATAGTTCACTCCAGGCTAGATTCCTTGGTTAATGATTAGGCCCAATCACAAAAACCTAGGTAGGTAGGTAGTCCGTTTTTGCCATTTTTCTAATTTGCTTCCCCACACTTTCTTTCTTTTACCAACACATTTCAAGGGAATTTCTGTTTGCGAATTTTTATGCACAACCACACATTTTGTTGGGTTCACTTGTGCCACGTTCATCCTGAAATTTTTTAATGTGGATATGACATGATTCTTCGGCTGATATTTTTCAATGACCGGACAAATGACAAGGTTTGACACCATTCTTGATTTCATTGTGTTTGTTGTTGTTTTGTCCTGTTATCATTATTATTTTTCATTTTTATTTTTTAACTGGCCGGCATTTTAAAATAACAAATTTGCCCTTTTTGCCTCACCCTTGGGAAAAATTGGACCATATTGCCCCTTGGCAATTTTTACCGCATCATTGGATGCTACCTGTCTCCACCTTATGTGGCTTTTGACGCGCCTCCCATGTTGGCAAGTTGCCATCCATTGCTCAAAACTGTCCCTGTTTTAAAATTGTTATGACGTGGTGCCTGTTGCACTGAACGTTTGCGCGTCAATCCATTGGCGTTGGGTTTTATTTCTAAAATGACACGGGACTTTGTCTCATGATTTCGTTGGTGGGGAACCAGCGGTGGTTCCAGTAATAAAAAAAATGTCTGACTTGGCTAGGCAGGTAGCTACCAACCTTCTTTTATAGTGAAACTGACAAAAATAATGGAATTGTTTTTTTTTATAAGATCGTTAGCTGGGCTCATGTGAAAGCTGGGCTCATGTGAAATTCTCAGTTTCTCAAGTCCGTGATCAATTTTGCAAACAACGGAGCTTTTCCGGGCCTTGAGCTGTTGTTTATTTCTGGACCTGTTGCTTGGAATACCACAAAAAGTTTTTTTTAAAGTGATGTGAACCTATTTCCCAAAGTGGACGAAGTCATGGACGAACCCAAACCTCTGCATCACCCAACCAGGAGTTTCTGTACGAATTCATGGATGAATCCAAACCAGTCTGTATCACCCCACCAGCAGTCTCCCGCAAGGTCATCACCCCACCAGCAGTCTCTGTGAGCTCAATCCATTTACAATGGTGGACGAAGTCATGGATGAATGCAAACCAGTCTGCATCACCCCACCAGCAGCCTCCCTGAGCTCCATCAATAAAAACATCCCCTGTTCGTTCGAAGGATGTACCAAGCTGTTACCTCACTCTTCAGCCTTGCAGATGCATATGGCCAAGTGCCATAAGTCATCTGGGGTTAATTTTCCAAACGGGGCAAGCAAATCGTGCCACTTTCACTGCCCGGAGATGGGCTGCTCTTACAAGCACGATACGAATCATTTGGATTGTAACCTTTATTTCAAGAAACTGAAGTATTTGAAACAAGTAAGTGTGAAAAAAGACTTCTTTTTATTGCAGTTTGCACGTACCTATTTGATTTTAGTGGACCGGGATCTGGGTTTCATTGAGGTTAGGAAAACAAAAAGTTGACATGATAAAAATTGCTTAAACATGGAAAATCTTGATAGGTAGATAATGATTTGTGAGAGCACAAATGTTTTTTATTGATATTCATTTTTTTATGATTTTTATTTGTGCTTGTTGCGGCTGAGGTATTGATGAGGTTGGTACCAGTGGTCATCAACTGATGAGTCCAGCCACTGCTGCCTTGGACGAAACCTCAGCCTGTGTGTTTGGCATAGGTAGGTAGGTACCTAGGTACTGTTATAACGTCAGCCTGTGGTGGAAGTCTGCTTTTCAAACTTCTTTGTTCTTTTGTCTTCCTTTTTTCTTTTTTCTTCCCTCATTTTCTCTTTCATTTTCTTTCTTCTTTTGCTTTTCCATCTAGATTTGTAAAAAATTGATTTTTCTTTTTTATGGACTGTTTATTTTTGCAGATAGGTATATTGGCATTTTTCGACATAAATGGGATTCTATTTTTGTTTCAAAATTTTATTTTATTTGTTTATTTTTGTTTCAAATGTTGTGTTAGTGTTTGAAATTTTGCAATGTTTTCAACAGGAAAGGCCCCCTGTAAAAGGTAAAAAGGGTAAGGTTAAAAAATTAAGTTGGCTCATCACATGCAAAAAAGTACGTAGATAACTTAGGTATGGATGAAGTGTTAGTGTTGGTCAGCCAACTAGGTAGGTAGGTATTGGGGCTACAGCTTGATGATGCTCACCAAGGCTGCACTTTTATCCATGGCAGCAGTGGCTGGACTCATCAGTTGATAACCACTGCTACCTCACAAGAAGAGGCACGAGAAGCTCCACCAAATACCTATTCCACGGGTTGGAGGAATCCCTTTCACAATTTGAAAATCATGACATCATGGGTGTGACGAATCACATTAACACAAAATAAAATAGATGCAAGTTGTAAGTGTCTTCAACCATTGGGTTCTCATGCTATTTTGGGTTCGCCCTGGGGTCGTTTACACATTGATGTTGACTAAGACCTGTCAACCCAAACAATCGAACAATCACACATTTTCTGGTGAACAGGCCTTCTTCCATTGTGCAAATTGCTCAATTAGACTGCTTCTGGTGTTGGTATCCATTTCAAGTGGAAATATTTTTTATAAGTTTCATCAACCTGAAAATCATCCTGACGTCACAGAAGGAACCAAATTTTGATATAACAGGGGGGAAATGCCTCTAAAATAAAAATTAATCTTCAAAGGCTGAAACATTCCCAAAACCTCATGGGAGCCATTACTGAGGATGGCGGACATAGACTACAACTTTTCATCAACCTGCAATTATTGTCAACCACTCTTGCACAGCATATTTTTTTCATTGCAAGGGTTGGTCCATTTCTGCTTGCGCTTGTATAGCAAATTATGATTTATTGAAACTTGTTTCATGAAACTTGTTTTTATGCTTGGCGTATTTTGGCTTTCATTTGCAAAGCACTTTGCATTTCCAAGAAATGGTGTGTTTCCAAAATATGTGTAGGGCCTAGATGTTTGGTGATCAAGTGATGAAGTCGACTTTCTGACCTCATACCTAGGTGTCTTTCATGTTGACAGAGTTGCAAAAACGATGTTTTTATTTTAAAACAAAATTGGATTTTTGTCCAGTATTTACAAAGTATTTTAGTTAATGCCAAGATTTTTTTCCATATTTCAGCACTATTTAAAGGTCCATGCTGATCGCACGTTTGCATGCACATCCTGTGATGCAAAATTTGCAGCAGAGTACCTGTTGACGAATCATAAGCTGTCGTGCGACAAATCCTTGAGCTGCCTTGCCTGCTGTGCAACATTTTCATCCTACGAAGCTCTGCGATCTCATGCTCGAAGACAGGGTCATGCCGTAGTTGCTGTTCCTAATTTACCAGGATCATCGACGACATTTTTACACAGGTTTGTCTTGTGGCTATTGTTTTTTGCACCACCTCAAAAACAATTGTGCCTGTCAAAGCAAAGGTCACGAAATATGGCAGAGCTACCTGCCTACCCACCTGGTGTAAATTGCAAGCAAACAAACCGTAACACGAATTGTGCCAAACGTTGAGCACATTCAATCGACAAGAGGTCCAATTTTTAGAACCAGTGCAGGTTTATCTAAGGAAGCTGTAGTGTGAGTGCACAAAAACATTAATTTGTGTACCAGAGAACTCAAATTTGTCCATTGAAATGGTGATTGAGTTGAACGTGAGGGTGATTTGCAATGGAGAATTACTGCCACTCATCTTTTGGGTGCACTTTAAATAAGGTATCATGAAGTTTATCCACAGTGTTGATCTTTTCCTTGGCCATCCTCCTTCCTGTTCATGCATTGATTAAGCAAGCCAAAGGCCCTGAACACTGCCAGACAAGAATGTAAAACATACCTAATATGAACATACTATGAGGACTCGGTAGGGGAGAGTCACTTGTCAGGAACAATGGGACGGAAGGTACGATGGGACAATTTTTAATTTTGTCATATTTCCATAAAAATACTAGGTTTTTTGTTTTTGTACAAAAAATGAGTGGAGAAGAGTATTTTGAAATGGTTGAATGAGGTACCTACCTATTTCTGTTTTGCAGAATAATTTTTTTGCTCTTGGAAAAATCTTGTTGAATAAAACAAAAACAAAATTTGCAGGAGGGGAATTTGATGCCGTAGGTAGTTAATGGAAGATCTTACTTTTTGGTGCGGCCTGATTGCATGGATCTGTCACAGGGATGTTGACAACCAGTTGCCTGTGCCATGTCCACTGTTGCAACAAGTTATGGGATGTCAAATGCCCAATGTCCCATTGTTCCAGCAATCTTCAAAGAACTGCAGGTCCAATGGGAGAAAAATGTTTAAAAAAAATTAAGACTTGTGGAAGTTTTTCAAAATTCCATACATAATGAGCTTTCACTGTGACGCAAACGTTCCAAATTATGTGTAAAGAGGCCAGAAACTTGAACAAATTCTGTGGTTTTAAAATAAGAAGGTGGAACCTTATCCCATTGTACCTTCCGTCCCATTGTTCCTGACACTCCCCTAAGCTTTTTTCGGCCGAATAGAGTATAGGTACCTAGTAGGAACTGAGGCTTAAAGGTTGAACGATGTCGTGAGACACACATCGGGCATTCATGTTCACTTCATTTGAGTGAATGCAAAATGCAAATTTTTTTTTCATGAATCACACTTCTGAATTTTTTTTGGGTTTCATCATCATCATCATCATCGTGGAGTCATATGGACTGATAGCCATTCGGCTGGTGGTCCGACCATTTACCTTGTTGCACACACCTTGGGCTCGCAAGGAGAACTATGCCCCATAATCGTAGCCCATTTCTGCTCTGCATTCAACTGAAACGACTCGGACCAGTTTTACGGCGTACGAGAACTCGTATACACGCCAACCCGCAGGGTTCCCGGATAGAGTCATGCTCTGCAGAGCAGTGATGTGTGACTTGTGAGATGTGGCTTCTCTGTTGTGTAACCTGCCAAGCCACTATCTTGGACTTGGAGCTAGGTGTTCATTAACGTGCACAGGGTTATGCTGCACACGGGACCTCCTGCTTAACGTCTCATCCGAAGGAGACGAGGGACTTGGCCACTAAGCCCCCTTCCGGCAGCACAAACTGGGGTACAAGGGTGGTCTCCCATCCAAGCATCATCCAGGCCCAACGTTGCTTAACTTCGGTGTTCTGATGGGAACCGGTGCAAGCCACGAGGTATGCGCTGCTGGCATTTTTTTGGGGTTTCATGGAGTCTGTACGGTGAGACCTCACCACATGGACCCACCCCTGCGTTGCGCCTCTGGACAGCAATGCGAGAAGATCATTCATATGACAGGCAGGGGGACGCACATCTCAAATGCAGAGCTGAAATTTGTACATTCAAATTCTTGCTGGCCTCTGCAGACATGTAAAACATATGCCCAGAATGTGAAAAATGAAAAATTTGACATGCAGCTTTTTTCATTTAGTATCTCCCTGTTTTTTGCTCTTCTTTGCCTGGTCTTTCACAGGATGTTCCAGTTTGTGTTTGCCCTCGAGGGGAGGGTGTTTTGCAAGAGGTGCCAAACTTCACCTTGCATTAGAACCCAGATTTTGTAGTCAACTGAAAATATTTGTTTGCCTCCTAATTTTGCAGTCCTTTGAAAATCTTGTATAAAACCCAAATTTTGTTAATGGAAATCTTGTGTATAGCCTCCTGAAGATGTGTTTTCGGGGTTTAATTTTGAAGTCATCTAAAAATTTTGTGCTTTTAGGACCTGCATGGCTCCTCTTGCAAACCTAATTTTGGGCCCTAATTTTGTTAAATCTTGAGGAGGTAAAGGGCCCCAATTTTGAATTCACTGAAAATCTAGAATTCAGTCCATAATTTTTGTGGACACCTGTAAATCTTGTATTCGGGCCCTGATTTCGTGGTGATCTGAGAACCTTGTATTGGGGCCCAGCGATTGAACTTTACAACTCTGAACTTGGGGGGGGGGTGCTAGGCAGAATTTCATTTTTGTGTAGATGTGAAATTTGAACATTTGGGTGAATTTCTTCCTTCTCTAGAGGGGTGTCGCCCCCTGTGCTCACCCTACAATTTTATTTAACCGGTCAAGCCTGGAATTACGAATTCTGGTTTTAAAATGCTTTTCCGCACCATTCGGAAACAACGGAGTGTCGCCCCCGCCGGAATTAATAATTCCTGCAAGGATTTTCGAAAAACGGAAAAATCGGAAATGCATGCATTTTCCGCCCAACGATGCCAGATTTCTGCTCTGTGTCATTAAAATCGCCTATAATTTAATGTTTTCAACAAAAAAAACACCTCCGCACAAAAAAAAACGGCTAAGATACCCACAAAATGCTTCAAACCGCATCAAAATTGAACAAAAACGGGAAAAAACAGGAAATTTCAACACGACGCCATTTCTGAACGAATCCAGCAATTCACGCGAAACAAGCGTCTGCTAATTCGCGCATCTTTCAACTTCCCGAAAATTCAAATTTCGACGGGCGGCAGATGTCGCGCGAGCGCGAAAAAAGGCGCCTTCAACAGGAACTCGAGAGAAAAAAGCGGGAAATTTGAAAAGTGCGCTGAATGAAAACGGTTGGACCGATTTTGGCGGAATAAATGTCTGCTGGATCGCTGTTTTTTCCTCTTTCCGGCTGTGAATATTATTGAGTGGTGCTGATATTACGTAATTAAATTCAAATACCTTGAAAATGGAATACCCATGCGGACGTTCATTTACGTCGTTCGTACAATGACATCATGTCGGTCTTGACGTTTATCTACGTCGCTCGTACGCCCAGTTTTTTTTTTGGCGGACATAACTGTAGGCTACGTCACTCGGGCTTGACCGGTTAAGCACTGTATAGGGCCCTATTTTTGGGTCACCTGAAAATTTTGTATCAGGCCCATTATTTTGTCGTAACTTGAAAATCTTTCTTTCCAGAGAGAAGGCGATTACACTGTCCAAGGGGAATTCAGTATGTTTCTTGATGAGTAATTCTGCTCCTGGGATCACTACCCATGAACACAGGAAACATGTCTCGCTGCTGAAGTTTCCAATTTCTGCAGCATCCGGTGCCATGGTGGAAACCGGGACAAACACCAACCAAATTACCCTCCTGGGATGCCACGAGATGGCACCTTCCTCGCAACAGTCTGATGCCGGTGGCATCTCTGCAGATTCAAACGTACTAGTGAAAATGCCGGCGCGTGTGTTTGCCGCATTCGCTCTCAGCGATTTGTCGGCACTGCCAAAGGACATGCGGCATTGCGGCATGGTTGATATTGGCACACAGACTTGCACAGCTGAAGATGGAAAAGTTAATTCAAGAAAGATGAGTGGCAGCTGGCGATGTCACAGTGCCAGTGGCTTGAGGTGCCGTGGTGTTGGACGTGCTCGGGCATCAGCCGAAACACAGACATCTGCTTTTGTGAAACAGAGAAACAGGCGATCTCTGAAGGCGTCTGCTGAAACGCAGACATTTCCTGGTCTGCGAAACCACTTGAAGTCCCCGACTCGTAAGCGGCGCAACAACATTGAGACACAGACCGGACGGTCACCAGAGGGGAAGCCACTGTCCTCTACAAGATCTCACCACTCCCCGAAAACACCAAGATTGTCGGTGAGAAGTTCTTCACCAATGCGTATGAACCCCGACAAGGATTTTAATCTTATGAATGAAGAGAAACGGGAGCTTGACCTTCTTCAGAAAGTGGTCCAGAAAGGAAGCGTCTGGGCCCCGGAAATGTCGGATGATTCCCAGAGCGAATTTCAATCAAAGTATCTCTCCATAAAAGACTACTTGGACGGCTCTCCAAGCTCCAGTGACGAGTTTGCCGAGTCTGTGTTACCAATCGGGGTCAAAACTTTGAGCAAGGATTCCGAACCTAGTGATTGTCGCTTGGCTCAGCAAATTGGTTCAGCCAGGCACTTAACATATTTTCGGTCGAGTGTGCTCAGTTCGGAAACTCAGACAGACAGCGGTGAACTCCAGGATTGGGCGAAGCAATCTTTGGATTGTAGTGACAGTGACCTAAGTTCTCTCCAACTCAACCTGGACATCTGCTTCACCTGCTCGGCCACTGATCCACAAGTCGATGCCAACTCTGAAATTGACCTCCTTTGCCCACGAGCGACACTCTTCTCGACAGAGACACAAACTGACATATCTGATATTATTCTGGAGTCTCTGACTGCTGATAGCAGTTTTGCCCTGATGTCGACCATGGAAACGCAGACCTGTGACGAGCTCAGCCATGACCTTGATGACCTTCTATACTCGAACACTTGGACTCAGACAAATAATGAGGAATTGTTGTTTCCTGGATTGGATGACCTTTCAGACAAGGCTCTTTTGCCTTGAGTGCTTTCAAATGTGGCTCTTGAGTGCTTTCAAACATGGCTCTTGAGTGCTTTCAAACGTGGCTCTTGAGTGCTTTCAAACACATGCTTGAGCAGCTCTTGGCCTGTCCTCAATTCCAAGCAGGCCTATTTGAAAGGCACCTTGCATTAGGCCTACCTAGTAAGTAGGTACCTTGTTTTGGCTTATTCATTTTATTTAGGTCTATGCATCTCAAAGCTAAGAAAACCAATGTTGTGCCAGGCTTACACAGGAGGAAATGTCTGGAATTTTACAATTCAAGCTGCAGCAACATTCCAACATTGGAATTTGATTGCACGTCTTCTGAGGCAGTATTTCACTTCTGGCACCACGGCGCAACATTTCGGTATTGATCCAGGTCACAGCGTAAAGGCAATATGTGGGTATCTAAACTTGAATTCCCACTCCCCTTTTCTATTTTTCGATCGTCAAAATGCAGTTGTGGGGATCTTCCGGTTAGAATTTGTAGAGTTCACTGAAAATTCAAAAAGTTTTCACACATTATTCCAGGTCGAGGGCCAATTTCGCTGGGGTCAGAGATTCGTTCGAGAGAATCTTCAGGCACACTACACACTGCGGTTTTGAAACATCGCTCGAATTGACGCACGAAAAAACCAAGCTACGTCGTAAAAGTTAGGTACATTCAAATTCATTTCAAATACAAATTCAAAAAATCAGGGGTATCCAAGGTTGTTTTACCAGGCTCTCAATTTTGCGGTCCCAAGCATGTCACATGCATCGGCAAGCTGTGCAAATGTGTGGATTTGCTTGCAAGTCAATGCGCCTCTGTTTTTTTAATGGTGAACCGCAGGTCATATAGAAACTCCCCTTCCCATGTCTAGGGTAGCGCCGAACCCAAACAATCTGAACATCGTTTTTTGCAGTAGTTGAAATGAGCTGAAAATCGGTACCTAGGTGCAATGGCAATACCAGTGCACCTATTTTGTAGATTTTCAAAATTCCCCGTGTCCTGTCCAGGGGAAGCCCCGAACCCAAAACGTTTCCCCCGAGCGGTGCAATCATTTTATGCCACTCAAAATTGAAGAAATGGCCTGAAATTTGGCAGGTGCGATGAGAATGCCATTATGTAGTGCACCATGCACCTATTTTGTGGATTTTCAAAATTCCCCTGGCACTGTGCGGTGGAAGCCCCTAACCCAAAACGTTCCCCCGAGCAGTGCAATGGTTTATTGGCACTCAAAATAGGCCAAATGACTTGAAATTTGGCAGGTGCGATGAGAATGCCATTTTATTGTGCACCTATTTTGTGGATTTTCAAAATTCCCCTTGCCCTGTCCGGGGGAAGCCCCGAACCCAAAAACGTTCCCCCCAAGCAATGCAATCATCTTTTGGCACTCAAAATAGTTCAAATGACTTGGAATTCGGCAGGTGCGATGAGAATGCCATTTTGTTGAGCACCTATTTTGTGGATTTTCAAAATTCCACTCGCCCTGTCCTGGGGAAGCCCTGAACCCAAAATGATTCCGCCCAAGCGATGGAATCGTTTTTTGGAATTCAAAATAGTTAAAATGACTTGAAATTCGGCAGTTGCGATGAGAATACCATTATCGCTTGTGTTATGTATCAGGGAGTTTTGTCGTGCTGGGCAAAAATTCACCCACTACAATCCATCATATGACCCCATAAATTCAAGGTTTTTTTTTTGTTTTTAGTCTGTTTTTAAGGTTTTAAGTCTGTTAACACAGATAGGTAGGCATTTCTCTTTCAGATCAAAACCAGATTGTAAATCTTCACCTCTCAAAACTTGCTCCATGAAGTGAATAACGTAGATTCCACAAATTATCTCAACCTTCTGTTGAGCACACGGGACAGACACATTGCAAATTCCAATCAAGGGTGGCGAACTTTGTTTTTTGAGAAATCCGCCACCAAAGTGCAGGTCTTCGTAATTCTGGAGTTCTCTGAGAAATCAGGAAGGCTCATTGGACCGAGAACCGTGATGCCTTGATCGACAATAGCAACAACCAATGTCCAATGATTTTGGTTCATATTGTCGGGCAAACCCACTACAGTTTTGTCTTTCAGAACCGTATCTTTCGACAAGAGGCGCAGGGACTTTCCTTGCTGAATGAGATCGATCACAAATGAGTCCGTGGACACATAATGGGGACAGGTGTCCGCAAACTTTGAGAAAACTGTGTTTATGATGTCGCTAAGCCAGCCATCTGTGTATGGTTCCCTCCGAAGCGGTTTTCCATTGACAACCTGCTGTGCGTTCAACGCTGGGAGCTCGTCATGCGGAAGTGGTGTGGTGAGGGTTTTCAAATCTCTCAAGTGGAGCGAAAAACCATTGACGGTGATCAATTTTGCAGACGAGTTTGAAACTGTGGCAGGAGGCACATGAAGATGTGATTTCTGCTCACGATGATCTGGAGCCGCAGCAGAAGCTGAACAAACTCTTTCTTCGGATACTATTGGAATGGCATCTCCAGATAATGGAGCTAGATTATCATGCCCATGGTCACGATCCCTTTCTGGGTCCTTTTCCAGTTGATCATCAAGCTGCTGAATCTTTCATTACACAGCAGACGATTGATGCCGTTGGTTTTTTTTTTTTTTTTTTTTGAGATCCTCTTGAAACTTAATCCTCTTGAAATAATTGTCTCCTGCTTCTCCAATTGTGGATTCACAGCTCTGCTTTCCGTTTTCAGCTTCTTACGCTTGCTCCATACTTCACATTCCACGTCAGTTCTTGACGTCGTTGGCCATCTTCGCTTCCTAGTCAACCTTTTTTCTCCTTCAATCTCAATCTCCAGTTTCGTTAACAGAACCTGGTTCAATTCCCATGTCTTCTTCAAAACTCGTCCTGGCTTGATTCTGACGTTTTTGTTCAGCACTTGGATTTCCTGGAATCGAAAGAACGATTCAATCAGTGCATTGGACGATCTCGTTTTTCCACTGGAAATATTTGGCATGGTTGCAGACCAAAGGGGGAAATATGGCAGGCGGTGTTTTTCGAGAATAACAACAATGTTGGGACTGTAGGACATGTTGTCATGAATGGATTCGGCAGGTTCTTAATCGATGTAAATGGGGTCGTCGAAGTCATCGGAATTTTCATTTTCATTGCGAATGCCGAACTGCCATGAACATTATGGTAAAATGGGCTCTTGGAATGCAGCGTTTTTTCCCGACGGGCAGGCAAGTGAACTGGAATGCGATCAAGAGTGACGTCTTCTCCAGCTTCTGGAAACTCTTTAGCATAATGAAGTCCGCTGCATCTGCAACCGTCTTCGACATTTTCTTGGAAAGTAAGACTGTGGAAATGTTGCGGTAGATATTTCTAGCATCAGAATCAATTGTGCACTCCTGCAGAATTGTGAATGCCCGTTTGCAGAATAGTTTCACAGTTTTACTGGCATTTCTTCTTCTAGACACATTACGAAGAAAGGCTTTAATGGTGTGGGAATTGTAAAGTAAGAAGGTGGAAATGTCGCGGTAGAATTTCTTCTAGCATCAGAATCAATTGTGCACTCCTGCGCAGAATTGTGAATGCCCGTTTGCAGAATAGTTTCACAGTTTTACTGGCATTTCTTCTTCTAATCACATTGCAAAGAAAGGCTTTTAATGGCGTGGGCGTTGCAAATGCGAATAATATAATTGCTTCTGGTGTGGTTTCTTTGCTAGAATGGGCCAGACATATTTCCAAATATCTTATCAAGCAGGGTTGGTCCTGGTTTAAACCGGCTGGTTTTGACCGGTTTTAACCGGCTTGGACATAACCGTTTCAACCGGTCAAAACTGGTTATACCTACCCCAAAAATCTGCATTTTGTGATCCTTAATGGTCAGTCCCCAAACATGAAGGCCTAATGACCAAAGAAAGGAAAAGAATATCAGTGTTAAAAGTAAAAGGCACACGGAAATTTAATTGCAAATCTTCAGAAAAATAGTGTCAAGAAAAAGCAAGCTTGAATTAAAAATGCTGATTCACACAATACCTATGCACTCCTTAGTGCTATCCCAAAAGGCCTACGGGCAGCCATGTTGTTGGTCGGTTCTTTGAAGCTGCTTCAGAGTGGTCGGTATGATTTTGCAACTGCGGTGGATAAGTTGGGATTTGTCGAGATAATAGAACACTCTGGTTAGGAAGTACAGGAACGACAATTATTGTACCAACACCATCCAATCATTCATAAACCACAACTGTCCATTCTGTCCCTTTCAAAAGGGTTTGCAGACAACATGCAGAAGGCACAATTCGATTCTTGATAACCACCTAGTTTCTCTGTCATTACCTATTTGTTGCCAAACTGGTCGGTCTGTGGCTGTAATCAGTGTCAGGCTTGGTTATTGGCCAAAGCAGCATTCACCATTCAGTGATGTTTCCCAGGGTGTACCTACAAGGCATTTCCCTCAAAATCTCTTATCATTTTCCATCAGTTCTCAACAAGACAATGCAGTCAATAGCAATGACATCAACTTTTAGTTGCTTTTAAGTTGCGAACAACAATTTACTACAATCTGGTTGAAAATGAAGCAAAGAGGCCTCTAATTTGTGCTTGATAAAGCTCCATGTGGGGGTGAAACATCACTTGCAGGTATACCTAAATTTACGAAGGCAATTTTGCAAAACTTTTTTTTCGATGCGCACAGTGGAAAATTAGAAATCAAGTGGCCATTCATCATCACAGATTTTTTGTGAACTGTTTTTCCAGAATGAAGATGCATTGACAGTTATAGGTAGCTGGTTTTGGGGTTTTAACCACTTTTGGCCGGTTTTAACCAGTTTTGGCCGGTTTTAACCGGTTTAAACCAGTTTTGTCCACCGGCTCGGACAAAACCAATTTTTGCCGGCCAAAACCCAACCCTGTATCAAACTGACCTCATTGAAAGCATGCAACACAGAAAGCAGCAAAGCAAAACTTTAATCAATTTCGATTCTTGTTGCAATCGGGCCACATGCGTGTGTGATGATACGTATGTTTCACATCAGCCGTGAAAGAAACAACGTTATATTTAGGCAGCTGTGGTCTGAAGTTATCAAATCTGCCAGCGGAACACTCTCACCAGTGTGAGAGTATAACACGAGGGCATAATAATACACACCAGTGCATATCCAAGGTGGTTTTTGTATTACAGAA
Organism: Sinentomon sp. SZTP_YWyxl; assembly: GCA_030068105.1. NCBI lineage: Eukaryota > Metazoa > Arthropoda > Protura > Sinentomata > Sinentomidae > Sinentomon > Sinentomon sp. SZTP_YWyxl. The sequence goes on from JASGXE010007260.1 coordinate 62,835, forward strand.
CCGGTTGCGTCGACTAGGGTTATACCTCCCATTTTATGAATTTGCTTGTAATAAAGAAGTTGTTTGGCTGTGTAAAATTGAATAGTGAAGGGACAAAAAAAATACGACAACTGTAGATGAAAGCTGGCAACTTTGGGACACTTGCATCGTCGACCAGTGACTTTTTCCAGAGGATGATGTCATGGAAATAGCCGGGATGTAAATCTTGTCGCAGATTGTTTTCGGATGACACTATTTGGAGAACTTTAATTGACGAACAATCAGTGACATTTCCTTGCAACACTTCCTGTCGATTTGACAATCGGTACTGCTTGAAGGAGAATACTTTCAGACCAGACTTTACATGCTCAAAATTGTAATGCATGCGTAACACTTACCTTCATGTTGCAAATGAATGTATCAATGGTTCAGTAATTGTTGAATTCAATTTCAATTCAATAATTGAATACCTAATTGAATTCAATTCAATAATTGAATTCTATCCACGAATTAATTGAATTCAATTCAACAATACATTGAATTCAATAACATTGACTTCGATAACTCAATAATTAGGGTAAAGTCGATCTAATGAGGGGACATAATATTCTGTCTGGCAGGGTTGGAATGTTTAAAACAAACGTTTAAAACACGTTTGAAACAAGGGCTCAATGTTTAAACAGTTTTGTTTAAAACATTTAATTTGAAGAGTTTTAAACTGTTTTTTTACATCGCAAATAAAACATTTTTTTGTGTTGTGTTATGAGGATCAAATTTCAGAGATAACACACGTACAAGCGGGAAACTGAGAAGCCGAATTTTGCATGCCACTATTTTGTGTTTTATTATGAATGTGCACGTTGAGAAAACTTGGAAAGTGGTACAGCATCTCCCAAATGTTCTGATCAGCTGCTCTGGAACCGGGGGTGGGGGGGGCAGGTCGATCCAAAAATCTGACTGTTTAGAGTTAATAACCATCGTTAGGGTTAGTTCGCATACACGCACGATCCTATTGAAAGACATTGTTATGTTGCTTCACGACTCCGTAAAAATCTAATAGGCCTAAATATCTTCTAGAAGCTCAAGAAAGACCCCAACTTTGGTCCAGAGACAGAATTTATTGCATCACAAGCTCATTCGGGATAGTGACATCGACATCTGAGTTTTATGTAAGTGAAGGCATGCAGTTTTGGCTGATGCCTAGTCTCTTTAAGCAAGCTCATCACTCAAAAAATTCAAGCTGGGTATCTCAATTCGGCTCACAATTGACAGCCTTGATGACTTCTTTGTAAACTTTGCTTCCCACTTGCACTGGACCTCAGAATTCAATTCCAAGCCTCAGAAATTGTCCGAGTGCTTTTATGATACCTACTGACTGGTGATCCTTTCTCAATCCATTCCAGCAAAATGAACAGATTTTCACGTCCATAGATGAGTTCTGAATCTCTAGATAAATTTACAAGACATTTCATAAGGCAGAACCATCCAACGTTAAAGCTCAGAAAAAAGTCAATCTGGAACGATGTCAATCAAAGAGAGGATGAAAAGCGATATAATTATTAGAGGAAGCAACCTTTCTAACTTCACAATAATGTTTTTACTTAATGAAAAAATTGACGAGAACTGTGTGTGGTCTCAGAATTATTACGATGCCATGCAAAGCTGTTTTCACCATCATATCTACTTACCAGTGCTTAAATTGTAAAAAAAAAGCGGCCGGCTCCCATTCATTTTGAAAGGGCCACACGAATTTGAAAAGGGCTTTTGGGCCCAAAAGGGCAGAAATTTTTCAGGACATGGGGGCAACAACAGGGCAATGTGCAAGAAAAAGGGCAATGTCGTTCCCGACGATGCGTTGCGCGAAGCGCAACGCCGGGGGAGGGGGTGTCCCCCTCCCCGAAGGGGAAAAAATTTTGAAAAATGGAACCTCGGGAGGTGCTCAGAATTCGCAAATTTTGACAAAAACTGCCATGGCTTTTGTCGCAAGCACCATCTGCTCTTCTCACTCACTGTGGTCCACTCCTCTTCTCATCTCCATTCTCCAACCTCCATGATATGCTGCGCTTCTGGCCCTCTCTGATTCACAGCGTGCGGTCGCGTTGCCGTTTGGCATCACCACAGCAGTGACTGCTTTGTGCATTGTTCATCCCTTCCTCATCCAATCAAGAACAGAGTCATCATGTGCAAAGGCAAATTGGCAACAAGTCCATTTCGCGCAGGGACGGATCTAGCCATATTTTTTTGGGGGGGGGGTGCGCCGGGTCAGTTTTGCCGACTCCCACTTGATATAACATGTTCTGACGAAGCCCGCCGCAGGCGCAACGGGGTCTGGGGCGGAGCCCCAGCGGGGTTCCAAGGGGCAGAGCCCCTGGTATAGGGGGTCTGGGGGCTGAAGGACTTTCACAATTTCAGCAGCCCCAAATTTCCTTAGAATTGAGAAATTTGGTAAAAATTTATCAAAAGACCCCACAGCCATCAGCCATCACCTTTTGCTCCCAGAAACGCCACTCCTCCCTCAAGTGTTTATTTCGTCCATTGCTGGTCCACACTTTGGGATATGACCTTCTTTTTTGGCGACTTCGTGTAGGTGTTTTTGCTGTTTTCTTCTTGAATTCAAATACCAATATTCAGAAAAGAAAAATTGAGTCATGCTTTGGTTTGCTCATTTTATTGCAGATCAAAAACGTGATGATGCAACTGGAGCCGCAAAATCATCATTTTTCCCATTTCAGTTGAAATTGATAGAATAAAAGATGTGAAATTGAAATGGGCACACCACGGTCAATTGTGGACCTTCAGCCACTGTGTCTAAAACAAAATCTGTGAAAACAAAGAGTTTCAGAGTTCCAGGTGTCATTTCAAAGTTTTGGTGAGGTTGCAATGTGTCTGGGTGGGGGCGGCACGACAAACACAAAGACCCTGCTGACAGATTGACGCGTGAAGGCACGAAAGATTCCATTTTGCCAGGAGAAAGGTTGAGTGAGGTTATGTTGGGCAAGTTGAGTTTAACATGCTTTTCGGCGAATTAGGAGCTTACGAACTCCAGCCGCTGGTGGAAAAAAAACGTCGATCCACCAGAGAATTTTCGTCAATAAAGAACTTCGGAGACATCATCAGATTTCTGAAGTTTGAAGGTGGGGGCTGGTTTGAATCAAGCCAGTCCCACACTTGTATTTTGCTCTCACTCGTGAACGAGAACATCACAATTAAATAAATATACTGGAGAAGATTTGACACAATTGAAGCACATTGCATTGTGGGGATTCGGCTTGCTGCATTTCGGTGATTTTGTTTGCCACAAATGCAGTGCCAATGCATTTCAGTTTGTGTCCCATTTGTCATGATTATTGTTTGCCAGAATTAAATCAATCAGAATGTAACGATGAACCACAACTAATTTTTGGTGAATTTGCGCAAATGATTTGCAGGCAAAGGAAACCAGGACCCAGGAAAACAATGAAAAAAATATGTAGGGCTTTGCAGCCAAAAAACGACAGCGAAAACGAAAAAAAAAATCGTGCGACTGCATCAGACATAAGCCGACTGCCAGCTGAGATGAGCGAAATGCCGACTGAGTAAAATTATTGAGGGGGTGAAGCACCCCCCCCACACCCCCCCGTTCGAGCCGCCCCTGATTTCGCGTTCATTTGGACAAAAAAAAATCAGAAATTTTCAGCAATAAATTGTGAAAAAGGGCCGCGCGGAAAAACAAAAACAAAAAAAAAAACCGCGCAGGCTGCGGCCGGCTCCCATTGAAAGGGCTTCCACCTCTCCCGAGAAAAAGGGCAGCCGGCTCTGCGAGCCGGCGCCTCGAGGGACGGCCGGCTCTGAGAGCCGGAGGGAGCCGGCTCAATTTAAGCACTGCTACTTACGATGGCTACAATGGCCAGATTTATGTAATCGTATCTCCTGCATATGATGTTTTTTGAAACACTATGATGTTTTTTGAAACACAAAGAACCAAAAATACAATGACGTAACAATCATCTCAACGAGTCTGATCAAGATGGAGTTGCGATGTTTTTGGTGACAATGTGGGTCGCGAAGAAGATTTTTTCCCCAGGTTTCTGGAGTTACACTGTTCTTGTCGTTACGATGTCCTTGCGTGAGGCCAAAGAAATATGGAAAGATGATTCATCGTCCGCAATGCACTATCAAAAATATGTTTGTTGTATAAGTTTGGTTGGTCAGTTCTACGCACTGACGCATACAAACTACCGAACATGTTTATTCTTTTTTTCGTTTCGGGATGCCATCCTTTAGGAGCCTGAACAATTTCGGTTTTGTGGATTGAAATGTTCTGTGCGTCGGCGCCAGTTTTCCAAACCTGATCAGCCCATTTCGGACAAGGTCGACTTGCAAAATGATTGAGTTCAGTGGCATTTTCTTGCCACTGATGTATTTTCTAAATTGAATTCCATTTGCAGAATATCTGTCTCTTTCTTCGTCCATCCGATCACTTCTTGCATTTCCTGTCGGAAGCTTCTCGGAGGAAAATGGAATTTTCCCCAAACTCTTAGGAAAAGAGTCGTAATCTCATCAGACTTTTGTCCCGAAGTGGATGGCCTCGGACATCGATTTTTTGGAGAGCGTGCTGGCGAAGGAGACTCCTCGAATTTCGTCTTTTTTTTTTACAACTATCCATTTTTACAAGGAGACAGGAGGCAACTCTTCAAACCCTTCATGGCAGGCTCCTGTCGGTGCTTTCTGCGATCTGCAAAATTTGAAGCATCTTCTTTTTGATCTTGTACTGGCCAGATAATCCAATTTGCTCAATGAGATCGAACCCTTTACAAATTTTCAGTCTAAATTTTCAGAAAAGAGCTTGTTCTACCAGGCAGCAGTTTGAAAAGATTCTAGATTCTCTTTCTTGGTTTGGTGTTGATTCTTTTCATTTTGCTTTGCAATTACTATTTTGTCCATCCTGTAGCAAAACAGCAAATGGGCTTTTGACAGATGATTCCATTCTGTTGGATTGGAAGAAGATTCCACTTTTGGAACTAAAGAAGCCAAAACTGGTGTTTGAAGAGCTTTTGGAAACCCTTCAAGTTCAAGGGACATGTCCACAATTGGATATCCTTTGTCATTGTGAAGAAGTGTGCATACAACATTTGTGAGCATGCACCAAAGCAATCTTCATCAGATCATCAATTTGGGATCTTGATTTTGAAACAGCCATTATTTCAATGTCATTCAAAATTTGGACCACATCTAGCCCCTGGAAAGCAATGTCTTCCAAAAACTGCTTGTAAGCTGAAAGATCACTAATATCAATTATTGACAAAACAAAGTTCAAGCATTTGTCGGCAGGAAGAGACCTGGAGCCTGAGATGGTCCTGAAGGAGATGTTGAAGTCATGAAGCTCACAACTGGCCTAAATGCTCTCTGGAAGCTAATTTTCTCTTTGGAGAAATTTTCCTTGAGCAAAGGACAATGGCAAAAACCACTTTTCCCGGATGATGATTTCTCAAACAAGTATGCCAATCTTAATCAGGACCTGGACTTTGTGTAAAGGACTTTGTCCTTGACCTTGCCCTTGACCAACACGGCTTCTTCGGAGGACTTTGTGTGAAAACCACCTTCTTCTGTGTCGTGAAACTTTGTTGGCGAACGTTTGTTTACTTGCGAGGCGAAGAAGCCATGTGAAGCACTGTGACTGTCACTTTTATCGATGCATGTTTCTGCAGAGACGTCTTTGCCGGTGAACGTATTGGCGAGGGGGCGTCTGACGACAAAATTCGATATGAGTGAGTCGATACGTCGATCTTCTCTTGTTTTTCGAGCGCTTACGCCCATGAACCCAATCGGTATCGGGTTGATTGAGCCAATCAGAATCCTCGTCGATGGAAATATACCCACCGGAAAGGTTGCTTCTGGACTCTTTGGACTTCGTGGAGTCTGATTGGTGGCGTTCACAGTAATCACAAATCGATTACCAACTTTCATCTGATTGGGCCATGTTCTCTTCAACACTTGCTCTGCTGAATTTTCCAATATCCGAGACTGGCTGTGGGCACCTTCTCAAGACGACCCTTAAATCCCTGTTCACAACAACGTTGAGCTGGTTTTTTTTTTCACTGTTTTTGCCTTTTCAGTAACCTTCTGAGCTGTCGTGTCAGGTACCTTCTCACTTCTCAGTTACCTTCTCAGGTGCATTCTCGGGTGCCTTTCAGCTGCATTCTCAGTTACCCTCTGGGCTGACTTATCAGCAGCCCTCTCAGTTGCCTTCTCAGCTGCTTTCTCTGGTGCATTATCGGTGCCTTCTCAGTTACCTTCTGAGTTAACTTCTCAGCAACCCTCTCGACTGCCCTCTCAGGTGCCTTCTCAGCTGCTATCTCCGTCAGCATGGAAAAAATATGCCATTTTCTTTCCCTTCAACAAATGTGCCTTTCATGAATTTGGCAAATCCATTGCAGCAGCGAAACATGTCATCTCTTGGAAGTCGTTTGCTTTTTGATAAATTTTTCTTGCTCGTTTGCTTTTTGATAGATTTTTCTTGCGTTGTTAAACTGTGACCCATGTGGTCAGTGACTGCATTCCTCTCACTGCTGGAGAGATCGAGATCTCCAAAGGTGGTACTTATGTGGGACCTTAGCTTCTGAGCCGTTAAGTTTACGGATCCACTGAGTTCGGGATGTTTCACCAGGATTCACCAAAGATCGAATTATTCGATGGCACCATGATGTGCTGTTTGCCCGCCCTCCAGTGGAATTCAAGAAGATGTACTCTGACTGACCAGTGACCATACTGCTTGGGACTGACCATACTGCTTGGAAGTATCATTGTACAGTGGCGAGAAAATTTCTCGTGCCATCAGTTGATGCTGGTTTTTCGATCTTTCAGAGAAAACTGGGAGAAATGTGGTGATTTCAGGTTCAAGAATTCGGATTTTGTTGCACAGAGATATGCATCAGCTCAGTGATGGAACGCCAATTTCGATGGGTTCAAGATTTCCCCAAAAACCCAAAAGAAACATCACCATGTGTGGCCCAATTAATTTTCTCGTCGCTGTACATACAATTATTGTGATTTGCTCGAAGTTTCGCATCCGAAACAATTAAAGGCAGATTCTTCAGGTTTTTACCAGGAAATTCGTATAGCCTCAGTGACTTCATCAAGTCGTCTTGTTTGGATGAAATGCTTTCCTTCAAAACTTTCTTCTTCGCGTCCACCAAACTTCCACAAAAGTCTTCAAAAGGAAAAGACTTGTGGCACATTTTTGAAGACATCCCATTTTTGAAGACTGAAATGGAGAGCCAGAATGGTCAATCAAGCCAGAATGGTCAATCAAGATCCTCTTCAGATTCGGCTTCCTCATTGGCCTCATTGTCTTCCTCGTTGGCTTCCTCGGCTTCCATGTATGTCTTGAATCGTCACGTTGGTTTGCTCCTCAGATCTTCGCCACTTTCAGCGGTCATCACAACTAAGACATTCAGGATTTTTTGTTTTTACGAATCTAGATAAAGTGCAGATTTTACATTAAAGATTTATAAAGGATAGGTACACTTTGTATAGTAAGTCAGACTTCAATCACCTAGAAATTTGGAGAGCGAGAGTGAATGGAACTTTTTGTGACTGATGCATCAGGGAAATTGAACATGTCTTTGGGGTGTTTTGTGGTTCAACTGTTTTGTGGCTCCTAAGATGTTGTTATCGGTGGATGTTTTCTAGGTTTTGGGATCGACAGTTTCGTGGGGCTTAAGAATTGTTTCCATGTTGCATTTTGGGTTGCTTCTTGGTTCAACTGTTCTGCGGTTCCCGATAGAAGTTTCTCGGTGTATGTTTTCTGAATTTTTGGCTCAACTGTTTCATAGACGTCATGATCCACATGTTTTGTTTTGGGTGTTTCTTGGTTTAAACAGCTTCGTGGTACCAAGGGTATGGTACTCGGTGGTTTTTTCTTGGATTTTCAATTTTTCTTGGGAGTTCAGTATTTGTACGTGCCAAAAACTTCTGGCTGCCAAAACGCCAATCAAATCGTTCAAAAATTGAGAGGTCTTTTCACAACTATACCAACTCCATGAGCATATCCGCACCGATAAATCATATCACTGGTGCTTCCACAATTAATGATCTTTTTCTTCATCCAGAGTGTAATTTCCTGAAACAGTTAAAGGAGGGAAAAGACGAATATTAACGTAACATCAATGAAATGGCCACATTCAGGCGATGCAAGCATTGGCCAAGAAAACATCTCCAACCTCGAGGAACCAGCATGAATACTGCTTTCCGATTTTATCCATATCATGCAAGCATGGAAATATGATTATCGTCATGCAAGCTACGCCTGCAATGCACTATCAAAAATATGTTTGTCGTGTAAGTTTGGTAAGTTCAGTTCTATGCATTGATGCATACAAAAATTTTCTTCTTTTTTTTCTCGTTTCGGGGTGCCGTCCTTTGACAGCCTAAATAATTGCGGTTTTGTTGATTGAAATGTTCTGTGCCTCGGTGCCAGTTTTCCAAACGTGATTGATCCCATTTCGGACAAGGTCAACTTGCAAAAGTCTTCGCTGACTGAGTTGGGTGGCATTTTCTTGCTACTGATGTATTTTCTAAATTGAATTCCATTCGTAAAATATCTGTCTCTTTCTTTGTCCATCCAATCACTTCTATAGCATTTCCTGTCGGATGCTTCTCGAAGGAAAACTCCTCAAACTGTTACGAAACGAGTCGTGAGTCTCAGGAGACTTTTGTCCCGATGAAGATTGCCTCGGACTTCGATTTTTGGAGCGTGCTGGCGAATGAGACTCCTCTCAAACTTGAAACTTAGTGGGTGACTCTTAGGTTCTTACTTGGAGGGAGGCGAAGAAGCCATGTGAAGTGTAGTAGGTAGCTGTCACTTTCTTCGATGCACGTTTCTGCAGAGACGTCTTTGCCGGTGAATGTATTTTGGATAGGGGGTGCCTGACGACAAACTTCGATACAAGTTTGAGTCGATATGTCTTCTCTTGTTTTTCGAGCGCGCACGCCCACAACCTCAATCGGAGTCGGAATCGGATTGATTGCGCTGCACCAATCAGAATCCTTGTCGATGGAAATATCTTCCATTCCGGAATGGTTGCTTCCGGACTCTGTGGACTGCGTGGAGTCTGATTGATGGCGTTCACAGGAATCACAAATTGATGTCCATCTATCATCTGATTGGGTCATGTTCTCTTCAACACTTGGCACTCGCCGAATTTTCCAACATCCGACACTGGTTTTGAGCACCTTCTCACGATGACGCTCAAAACCCTGTTCACAACTGTCGGCTGGTTTTCTGCGGTTTTTCCCTTTTCAGTAACCTTCTCTACTGCTGCCTCAGGCGCCTTCTGAGCTGACTTCTCACTAACCTCATCGGTGAGGCCTTCTCAGCTGCCTTCTCTGGTGCATTCTCGGGTGCCTTCTCAGCTGCATTCTCAGTTGCCTTCTCAGCTGACTTCTCAGCAGCCCTCTCAGCTGCTGGAAAATGCATACCTACCTTCTCAGTATGGAAATGGTGCCTGGCATTTTCTTTCTCAACAAATGTTCCTTTGCTGAATTTGCCAAATCCATTTCAGCGGTGAACCAGGTCATCTCTTGGAAGTCGTTTGCTTTTCGATAGTATTTTCCTGCATTGTTAAACTACGATCCATGTTGTCAGTGACTGCATTCCTCTCACTGCTGGAGGGATCGAGATCTCCAAAGGTGGTACTTATGTGGGACCTTAGCTTCTGAGCCGTTAAGTTTGCGGATCCACTGAGTTCCGGGTGTTTCTACAGGAGGAAAGACCGAATAGTTCATTGGCACCATGATGATCTGTTTGTCTGCCCTCCAATGGAATTCGAGAAGATGTACTCTGAGTGACTCTGCTGCTTGGAAGTATCGTATTGATCAATGATTGTGATTTGCTCAATGTGTCGCATCGGAAACAATTAAAGGCAGATTCTTCAGATTTTTTGCCAAACAATTGATTCGTATACTTCGCCTCAGTGACCCTCAGTGACTTCATGAAGTTGTTCTGTCCGGGTGAAATGCTTTCCTTCAGAACTTTCTTCTTAGCGTCCACTAAACCGCCACATGTGCCTTGAATCATCAGGTTGGTTGGCGCCCCAGATCTTACAGCATGCAGCTCCCCAGATACCAACTGTCACAGCATAATCGGCGGCAAAGACTGCAGCTGAATGATTATAATGACATTGAGTTTCGCAACAGATTCAGAATATCCAAGCAAATTTTCGGAACAGTTTTGAATATAAGATGCATCAACTGATTGAGCCAAGGGCTCCAACTGGAAAGGCAGTTGCAACTGAACTTCATGTTCTCTGTGCACTGCGATTCTTTGCTGCGTGCAGTCTTCAAACTGGTCATGCTGACTTTGCAGGCATCTCACAGACAAGTGTTTGCAGATCTATACATTTGGTTGCCACAACATTGTGTGAGATTGCAAACAACTACATCAAGATACCGGTAACAATGGCAGAGCAAGTGTTGGTGAAGCAACAAATCTTTAATATCAATGGCTTCCCTAATGCTGTTGGGTTTGGTCGACACCACCATTTTTCGTATTGTGGCATCGGTGGATAATGAACAAACACATCTTCATTTCCCACAAGATCCTGATGCACCTGAAGAAGCTGATGCTGAACCTGCTCTGAGATTTGAAGGCAATGAAGATGCACGAAACAAAAGAGACAAACTAATTGTTTTTACTACTAAGTCACTTCTCTACAAAGCATTTTGGGCCAATTTCCAAATTTGATACAAGTGCTTTTGTTTCAGTGGCAATTAAGGAAAACACATGTCTCTGGCTCATTCGAAATAAAGGAACTTTTATTTTATCCCCAAACAAATCACAGGTCTTGTTTGATATGCTTGGCATCAAAGTTCATATCAAAATGAGGTAGAGCAATGTAAGCCAAGGATCGACATCATTTTTAGTCCTTTCACATCAAGAACGAAAAGACAGTTGAATGGCAAATGCGAAATGAGCATCTTTATAAGAGTACCGTCAGGCATTTCCGCATATGTGTCTGAGGAAGTTCCGGAAGCATCTTTTCCCGGTGATCCACGGCCCTGCGAAAGTGCTCTCCCTCATTCCTCTGCCTCCTGATTTCCAGATCTTCTCTCATCACCTGCAACTTAGCTTCTTCCAGAGCCACAATGCCATTTTGGAAAGAATCACTCTCCGGTGCTCTCCTGCTGGTCATTTTCTGGATGAAATAAAAGATAGGTGAAAAAATCACGATGTCCATGTCGAATAAGTTCGTTCTCGATGTGCACATCCCTAATTCATGGGATGAGGAGGGGCAGCAAAAGATAAAACACTGTCACCTATTTGAGAGACTGTTGAAGCAACTGCGGACATGGAAAACTGAATTTTCTTAATTCCATTTGCAGAATATCTGTCTCTTTCTTCGTCCGTCCGATCACGTCGATTGCATTTCCTGCCGGAAGCTTCTCGAAGGAAAACGGAATTTTCTAAATCCCATTTGCAGAATATCTGTCTCTTTCTTCGTCCATCCGATCACTTCAATAGCATTGTCTGCCGGAAGCTTCTCAGAGGAAAATGGATTTTCTAAATTCCATTTGTAGAATATCTGTCTCTTTCATTGTCCATCCGATCACTTCAATAGCATTGTCTGCCGGAAGCTTCTCAGAGGAAAACGGAATTTTCTAAATTCCATTTGTAGAATATCCGTCTCTTTCATCGTGCATCCGATAACATCTATAGTGTTTCCTGCCAGACGCTTCACGAAGGAAGACGGAATTTTCCGAATTTCTTTTGTAGATTATCTGTCTCTTTCTTCGTCCGTCCGATCACTTCTATAGCATTTCCTGCCAGAAGCTTCTCGAAGGAAAATGGAATTTTCCCCAAACTGTTATGAAACGAGTCGTGAATCTCAGGAGACTTTTGTCTTGTCCCGATGGAGATTGCCTCGAACTTAGTTTTTTTGGAGTCCGTGCTGGCGAAGGAGACTCCTCTCGAATTTCATCGTGAAACAGAGGAGGTGAATGTTTTGGTTTACTTGGCAGGCGAGGAAGCCATGTGAAGTGTAGCAGGTAGCTGTCACTTTTTTCGATGCACGTTTCTGCAGAGATATCTTTGCCGGTGAACATATTGGCGAGGGGGTGCCCGACGACAAACTTCGATCTGAGTTTGAGTCGATACGTCTTCTCTTGTTTTTCGAGCGCGCACACCCATAACCCCAATCGGAGTCGTTATCGGATTGATTGCGCTAATCAGAATCCTCGTCGATGGAAATATCTTCTTCCCTGTCGGAAAGGTTGCTTCCAGGCTGTGTGGAGTCTGATTGATGGTGTTCACAGGAATCAGAAATCGAATTTTCCAATATCCGATACTGGTTGTGAGCAGCACCTTCTCAAGACGAACCTCAAATCCCTGTTGACAACTGTCAGCTGGTTTTTTCGCTGCTCATGCCTTTTCAGTAACCTTCTGAGCTGCCGCCTCAGGTGCCTTCTCAGTTACCTTCTGAGCTGACTTCTCAGCGGCCTTCTCAGGTGCCTTCTCAGCTGACTTCTCTGGTGCGTTCTCAGGTGCTTTCTCAGCTGCATTCTCAGTTACCTTCTCAGCTGACTTCTCAGCAGCCCTCTCAGGTAGGTACCTTTTCAACTGCTCTCCTCTGGTGCATTCTCAGGTGCTTTCTCAGCTGCATTCTCAGTTACCTTCTCAGCTGACTTCTCAGCAGCCCTCTCAGGTACCTTTTCAACTGCTCTCCTCTGGTGCATTCTCGGGTGCCTTCTCAGCTGCATTCTCAGTTACCTTCTCAGATGACTTCTCAGCAGCCCTCTCAGGTACCTTTTCAACTGCTCTCCTCTGGTGCATTCTCGGGTGCCTTCTCAGCTGCATTCTCAGTTACCTTCTCAGCTGACTTCTCAGCAGCCCTCTCAGGTACCTTTTCAACTGCTCTCCTCTGGTGCATTCTCAGGTGCTTTCTCGTTACCTTCTCAGCTGACTTCTCAGCAGCCCTCTCAGGTACCTTTTCAACTGCTCTCCTCTGGTGCATGCTCGGGTGCCTTCTCAGCTGCATTCTCAGTTACCTTCTCAGATGACTTCTCAGCAGCCCTCTCAGGTACCTTTTCAGCTGCTCTCCTCTGGTGCATTCTCGGGTGCCTTCTCAGCTGCATTCTCAGTTACCTTCTCAGATGACTTCTCAGCAGCCCTCTCAGTTGCCTTCTCTGGTGCATTCTCAGGTGCCTTCTCAGGTGCATTCTCAGTTACTTTCTCAGCTGACTTCTCAAGAGCCCTCTCAGGTGCCTTCTCTGCTGCCTTCCCTTCTCAGCTGCAGGAAAAATGTACGCTTCTCAGTATGGAAATGGTGTCTGGCATTTTCTTTCTCGTCAACAGATGTGCCTTTGCTGAATTTGCCAAATCCATTGCAGCGGCGAACCACTTCATCTCTTGGAAGTCGTTTGCTTTTCAATAGTAGGAATTTTTCCTGCGTTATGGAACTATGACCCATGTGGTCCGTAACTGCAGTCTTCTTACTTGCTGGAGAGATCGAGATCTCCAAAGGTAGTACTGATATGGGATTTTAACTTCTCGGGCCGTTTACTTAACGGATCCACCGAGTTCCGGGTGTTTCTCCAGGAGGAAAGTTCAAATAGTTCGATGGCACCATGATGGGCCGTTTGCCCACCCTCCAGTGGGTTAGAGAAGATATAACACTGACTGAACCTTCTGCTTGTACGTATCATATTGTACAATGATTGTGATTGCTCGATATGTCATATCCGAAACAATTAAAGGCAGATTCGTCAGGTTTTCACCAGATAGCCTCAGTGACTTCATAAAGTTGTTTTGTTTTGGTGAAATGCTTTCCGTCAGAACGTTCTTCGCATCCACCAAACCGCCACGTATGTCCTGAATCGTCAGGCTGGTAGGCTCCCCAGATATTCGCCACTTTCAGCGGTCATCACAACTACGACATTCAGGATTTTTATTTTTACGAATCTAGATAAAGTGCAGATTTTATATAAAGATTTTTAACGATCACTTTGAAAAGTCAAGTAAGACTTAAATTAACTTGGAATTTGGAGGTAGAGGGTGGATGGAACTTCTATGTACCAAATTGATATATCAGGAAAATTGAACATGTCTTTGGCTGTTTCGTGGTTCAACTATTTTGTGGCTCCTAAGATGTTGTTATCCATGGATTTTTTCTAGGTTTTGGGTTCGACAATTTCTTGGTGCTTAAAAATGGTCCCCGAGACAAGGTTCTCGGTGTATGTTCCTGAATTTTTGGCTCAGCTGTTTCGTAGTGTCTTAGACATGATCCCGGCCCCGTGTTTTGTTTTGAGTGTTTCTTGGTTGAACAAGGTATGGTTCTCGATGGTTTTTCTCGGATTTTTGGCTCAGCTATTTCACGCTTCTTGAAACATGGTTAAGATCCATTTCGCGCTGCCTAAAACATGGTTGACCCATCACAAACACCTGTACCTCATGGCAATTAACCCTACAGATGGTCCATTCGCATGGAAGACCCTCTCTGAAGTGGTTAAGAAGCAAACACTGGAAGAAAAACATGGTTAACAGCTAGTTCGCGCTGCCTAGAACATGGTTGACCCATCACAAACACCTGTACCTCATGGCAATCAACCCTACAGAGGGTCCATTCCATGGAAGAACCACTCGGAAGTGGTTAAGAAGAAAACACATGGAAGAAAAAACATGGTTAACAGCTATTTCGCGCTGCCCAGAACATGGTTAACCCATTACAAACACCTGCACATCATGGCAATCAACCCTACAGAGGGTCCATTCGCAAGGAAGACCCACTCGCAAGTGGCCAGTTCCAGCAAGTGGAAAGTTCAAAATTTCCAAGAAATAAAATTTCTTGGAATTGAATTAAGAATGCAGAAAATAATTTCCTCACTCAAAAATTATGAAAGCAGGCTGCAAAATCAAAAGGCGACATAATCAAGAGACCATAAACAGTGGTTTCAATTCGTTGTAAATATAACAAGGAGGGCACATGGGGTCTGGGGGAGCTCCAGAGGGATTTAAGCATAGCCTCTTGCAAGGGGTCTGGAGGACTCCGTCCCCTGAAACTTCAGAAATTTTGAAATTGGAATGTTCATTTTGGCCTGAAAAATTGATGTTTCGAGCTGGCTACCATCACAGGTGCTTGGCATTCACATCATTTTCCATTGCTGTCTGTTGTGTTTTTTTTTTTATGATTCCTTTATCTTTCTGTTAACGTTTTGATCTTTACAGGTGCTTGGCACTCGTCTTTTCTCTTCCACTGGTCTGTTTTTTGAAAACTGAATAGATTGATGCCCTTGCAGTCTAGGGGCACCAGAGGGGGCCAATTCGGGTCCATCACAGGGGCCCTCTGTGAAGTTGGCATCATGGCCCAACCCTCCAGAATTCCACCTGCCAAAATCTGGCTGGCTCACCTCCCAAACCGCACGTGATTTGCGTCCACGAAATAAACAAATGCATTTTTCGACCTATAATCCCATGATCCACCACCCATAATTCGCGGATTATGGTTTAGCATATCCACACATTCCAGCAATCCAAAAAAAATCCACCATCCGGGTCGAATCAACCATACAGTTGGCATCGGTCCAGGGGTGTGCGGAACACAATATTTAAATGTCATTCAGTTCTGGGTGGAATTGGCCTATGGTTATATTCAGAAGTTTTGCATAAATTGGAGACATGAAAAGATACCCAGCATCACTGCTGCTGTGGTCGAGTGGTCTGGCTAAGACGTAGGATTGATGTGCTTGCATCCGACAATAAAGTTTTGGGGGTCCCAGGTGAGTCTGGAAACAATGGCTGCCAAGTTAATGATGAAGCTATTAGCAGAGATCTTTAAAGGAGAAAGATGAGAAACTCGAGTAGTTCCCTGAAGCCGCCATGCCGCGGCGCTGCGTACGCTTTTTGATTGGATTTGCAAGAAATTGAACACAGGCCCGACCATCGCCGGTGCCTCTAAATTCACTAAAACTGCTGTAATTT
>JASGXE010007261.1:0-60897 GCA_030068105.1 Sinentomon sp. SZTP_YWyxl
AAAAAATTGACCAAAATGATGTGTCCACATGCATGTTTGCTTTCATAAAATTGCCCAAAAAATGGATGGATCTCGGAGTCCAACCGGTACAGTACCCGGTTGGATTTTCAAACGGGTACCTGTACGGGTACAAAATCAAACCGGTACGGGTACGGGTACAACCGGGTACTGTACCGGTTCGACCCCTATTAAAATTTTCTGACATGCGCACAATGTGTGGGGAAAATGAACTTGATGGGGGAAAATTGGAAAAATTCTTCTTTGGATTTGATGGAGTATGGCAAATACCTCGGACACAAAGATGAGAGTACGCCCTCGCAGACTTTTATCTGGAGCATGAATTAAACATTTTTGCAGTTTGTTTGCAGATTGCCCAACAATATATGGCAAACATCTTTGAAAATCGATAATTCCGAGGCAGGTTGCAAATTTCGCAGGGAGAATTTGTGCGGTGAGAATTCGAGAAGGCAATCGTAGGTAGGAATTCGAGAAGGCAATCTCAATCGAGAATTCGAGAAGGCAATCGTAATCAAGGTGTGGTCATCTAAAAAAAAATTTGGTTTCTTTTTTGCCATTTTTGTCGAGAGACCCCACCTGCAACCATTCAATGGTAGGGTTGCTATGCCTACAGGTACTGATCCCATACGCAAGGGACATTCGTGTGCTTAATGCTCAGAATTTCAAATGCCTCGGCTGGAACATGCGTTAGATGGAAAATCTCCAAGGCATAAAAATGTGGGGTGAATGGATGATATTGGGCCAATTTTTTTAAACGAAGCCCATCTTTTAGGCCACGGATTATTTTCTTTTCAATTTCAATTTTGTGCACAAAAAGAAAAGAATCCGAGGCCTAAAAGATGGGCCTCGTTTAAAAAATCGGCCCAATTCTTTGAGACGCATCTTGTCAGACCTTCACTGGGCAGAAACAAGCAGAAAAAGAGAACATTGCGATAATTTAATGAACGTTTGGCCTTTGCATGTGTTGCTTCAATTGGCCTCCACCTGCAATTCCAACGATTTGCTGATGCAGTGAACTACAGATGAAAGTTCTGAACCAAAAATAATGATTGTTTCCGGGATGAGCTGCAAGGATTTCGTTTTCTTGAGAATTGAATTCTTTTTCTTGAAAGTTTGAAGCATTTTTCTTCAGAGGCAATTCTTGGCCACTTCACTTCACCTCGCATGGGATTATTTGCCTGGCTGCCCTCTGAATTGTTGACTTTGCACAAATGGCCCATTTTGCCATTGTTTTCCATTGAAAGTGACCAGCCTCACCCAGAAAAAAACTCATGAGCCGCCACTGAAATTGGGATCATTGACTATCTGTCCTCCATCTGTGTGTATAAACTCGCTAACTCCTGCACAAACTTGGCTTGAGGTTCAATGCAACCCTCCCACTATTGGCACACCCACTATTGGCACACTATGGCAAAACGACAAAACAAAACAAAAACAATCTAAAAAGATGAACAATGCATTTTTAGGTTTGGGTTGAATGGGCAAAAGGCCAAAATCAACGTGTAAAGTCGGCATGTGAAGCCAACCAGTCTGTCTCAGATCTCTCATGTATCCTGGCTGCCGATTCAATGAATGCCTGACATTTTGGGCACTTTTCCATCTATCCGTAACTATGTGTCTAAGAACCGAACCCACCCCCAAAAACAGGGAAAAAAGCATTTGAAAAAAATAGGTTTGAGGTTAGGATAGCTCAGATGAGGTAGTTAGGTTCGTTAGGCTGGGTTAGATTAGATTAATTATCGGATTTCTTTTTCACTTTTTGGCCAAGCTCAAAATTGGGACATGCCAAATCAGCATGCAAAATTGAAATAGGCATCCAGGCTGCCACCAAAATCTCACACAGCATGATGGCTTCACTTTTCTGACCTCATCATCTCTTTTTTCCCATTTTCAAATTGGGAAAACGGAAAGAGTAGGTATCTTTTTGTTTGAACTGGTATTGTTCATAGTGCCGTCAGAAGCGAAAATGGCATGGGCATTTTTATCCAGCAACATGAACATGACTCAAGCTTTCAAAGACCATGATTGTGGGAAAGGTGGCACCACACCTGCTGCCTTTTGGTGCAAACTCGTATCAGCTTGCTGGCGAACTCGTTTTCGAGGATATGCGAACTGCAAATCTGCAATCATTTCTGTTTGCGGCAAAAACGAGAGACAGAGATGTCCACGAAAAAGTGGAGCAAAACACGAAACAAATTCATCACATTTATCATTTCACCATGAAGCGAAAACTTCATTGTTCATTTTTGGATTTGGATTTGGCTCAGGAAAATAGGAACAACAGGGGCTATTGCAATCAGGGGCTGCTCTTCCTCCATAATGTGGTTCTGTTCTAGGTTTATGCAGACTTCTGTCATGTCCCCATCCCCAAACATGCTCACTAAAATGATCTTGAATCGATTGAGAAACACAGAATTTGAATTTTTATATGGGTCTCTGATGCACTAAATGCAAAGTAGTTGACAGGTTGACATGTGCGTTGGGGAGAGAGATGATTGGACGACCAATTTACAACAAAATCGAAGGGCAGTGAAGCATTTTTGAAGGTTCTGGGGAATGTTGTTCTCACAACTTCTCGATTCCACTTCTGACCAACAGGGTGGAAAGTCCTATTTTGAAAAGGGAGGTTTTCACGATGGATGGTACAGATCTGGTGATCACAAGGGATGTAATAAAATAAAATAAAATATAAAATGTTTTCTTCATTTGTGTTTGTTTAGGGATGTGAAGCAGCCCCCAATAGATCATCCTCATCCAGTGCAGTGCCTTTTGGAAGTGGGAGTAACTTGCATTTGCAGCGTAATAACAGTCGTGATATCATGTCAATGGAAGAGGATGATTTGACAGAAAATGAAATTGTAAGTGGTTTGTTTGATGTTGTGGTGTCGGTTTCTTTTTTGCCCTTTTGTCCTGTGGAATTTTCTTTTAGAAAAAAATGTTCCTTTCTAGATGAAAAAGTGGATAGATGGATCAGATAACCAGTCATCCTTGGAAGATATCAACAATGATAATGAGATGGCACCCTGCCATCCCTTCAATCTATGAACGGGAAATGTACACATACCTCACAGACATTCCCCGAGGAATGGGTCTCAGATGTGAAAAGCTGTCACACGGGGAAGAAGGGTCTGGGAGGTGAAGCACCCAGTGGTCGAGGTCTGGGGTTGAGCCTCATTGGGGTTCCTAGGGCCATAGCCCCTGGCAAGGGGCTGGAGGACGGAATACACCAGAAGCTGAAGAAATTTTGGAAATTTGTTTTATTTTTTGGGCACAAAATTGTATGTAAAATTCAAGGAAATTGCCCATTTGGAATGGCACTTTTTCAGGATATTTCAGAAAAATACAAGTACCTATCCTTAAATTATTCACGTGTCTAAACAAAATGGCCTTCGTCCAGGGGTTTATTACCCCTTGCCCTCTCTACAAAGACCATGGGGAGTGGTGACCTCCCATAAGTATGTAGATGACAGACAGCCCCCATGATCAAAGGCAAAGGCAAAGGCCAGGGTGGGACCATCTCCTGAAGGCAGGAGGACTCCGTTTTTTTCCCATCCAATTTCCAAGGCAGGGCTCCTAGCCCTGGGGAGTGCCCACCAAGGGAGTTTGAGTTAGTTCCTTCTCGACTGCCAGGCCAACATAGAGTGGGTAGCACAGGCAGACTGCAGAATGATTGGTAAAAATTTATGTTGCCATATAAAACGAAGCAGTCATACATGATGCTTTTTACCATTGGCTTTTGGAAGAGAAAAAGAGAAAAGAGAAACACAGACTTGTAGAGAGAGGAGGGAAGGCCACATCTTATGTGTCGTCACTAGTCAGTCATGTCACCCAAAAGGTGAGATGGACAAACAAATCATATCATCAAGAAGGGGAGAGGGAAACCAACCTTCTGAATTCTACACTCCTTCAAATTAGTACAAAATCTGGTGCTTGATTCTTGAATTGAATGCTCAAAAAATGCAGTGAAATAAACAGTTGACCAATGCAGCAAGAAGGCACTCCTGGTCCTTCAGCCAGAGGCGTCACCACTCTACATTCAGGCTACCACTGTCAGCGATTCTAACCTACCTACAAATCCATCGTGGAGGTGTCAGAGTTGGTGTCGGTTTTGACCACTGTTTTAAACCGGTTTTAACCGGCTCGAGCAAAACTGTTTCATTTGGCCAAATCTGGCTAAAACTGGGAAAAACTGCTAAAGAATTAATTAGTCTTGATGCACAAACTGATGCAAAGTTTTAATTTTTGCCCGAAGATTAGTCAACTTTTAGCAAATATAGGTCCAACCCCCAAAAA
Source organism: Sinentomon sp. SZTP_YWyxl (assembly GCA_030068105.1). Lineage (NCBI taxonomy): Eukaryota > Metazoa > Arthropoda > Protura > Sinentomata > Sinentomidae > Sinentomon > Sinentomon sp. SZTP_YWyxl. The sequence goes on from JASGXE010007261.1 coordinate 4,312, forward strand.
ATCCTGCATTTAGCAATAACTCATTTTTGTGTTTGGATTTTTCTTGACATGGCAATGTGGAAACCGGAACTTTGGCAAAAACAATTTGCCAGATTAAGGAGCCTGCAGAAAAGCGAATGCGGAATATTGTACGGGAATGGTGGATGTCGTCTCCGACTTGTACGGGAATTTGGTCACGTGTGCCACATACTCAAAACCAGATAGGGGGAGAACTCAAACTGACATTTCTCACTGCAATTGGTTCCCATGTGTCATGCAAGTTCAGGCCAATATCTGGGTCAATCAGCGAACACGGACAACTGACAACCATGTGATTCGCCAGCACGAATCTTTACCACTTATCTCGAATTACTGTTTGCTGATGCACCCACATTTGGCCGAACCGACAAACACGAAATAAAGCACTCTGGACATAAAATAACTGAACAGCACTCTGGAAGGGAAGGGGAAATACCAGCGATACCACGAGTTCGTTTACCAACTGACCATTGGGTTCACTGCCATTGAGATTCGCTATGTCGAAACTGTTAAAATCTCACACTGATAAATTTGCACAGATAATTGAAGAGTCGGACACGAGTGGTTATCATTTTTAAACTAAATTAAATAAGTGTTTATTGCATCTCTTAGGACAGACGCTCTTTCTACAGAACTGACACGACTTGCTGCCATTAAAACTTAGTAGGAGAACTAAACTAACTAATCGCCAAACTATGATGAAACAAGGCAATAGGGAAGATGACTGCAGAACACAAGTGGTGACAGTTGACCGATGACAGTTGACGAGTGGTGACAGTAGTTCAGAAGTGGAGCAAACACTCAACACAGCAAGAGACTTTTCATGGTGACTTGACGCGATGAAGTGAACCCTCACATAATTCGGGGAGAACCTTTTATGCAAAAGCCGTGTCTGGAAAAGTACCCGAAAACTGACGGCAACCAATTCTCTGGCAACTCAAATTGATACACGTCAGCATGCACAGGAAGAGGGGAGGGTGAAATTAAACCGCCTGCTGGCTGTTGCTGCTCTGGAAAGATGCCACGTAGAAGACCTTTTCCAGCGGCACACGCCACAAAACTTATTCGTATACTTTTGCCATTTAAATGAAAGTGCCGTCTTATGATATTGCTGAGTCTGCATAAACTGGCCCAACAACTGAGGTTAAGAATTTGGCTAGCGCCAAATTGACAGGAAGCCCTGCAAATTTGCTCTGAATAATGGCTGCCAATTTGTCGCCGTAAAAGTACTGTGTTGTATGGTACCCGGCAAAAAAACAAGAGAAAATCAGTCTTGCTTTTCGGGCCAGGAATCGGTGCTTCGATTGATGCAATTACGATTTCGCGTCAGATATCAGATGCAGAAACTTGCTGGCTTACAAAACACCACAAAGAAACAGCAAGTGATTGCAGCAGCGGAGGCAATTCGGGCTTAACAAAACGCAATTTTCTCTTGTTTTTTTGCGGGGTGCAATACATGAAAATGCCAGGTCAACCCTGTACGTAACCGTACAATATGCAGTGCCAGAGAAAGGTTAAATGTAAATTTTCTTGCATTAAAATTAATTACACATACATTTGTAGAGATAGCAGAATAGGTATACACTTGGTCAAAACAATTTTACCGACACCAACTACTCTAGTCAGAAGTGCCAACAGTCCATTCTTTCGTAATGATTTTTCGGTGGTCATAACTTCATTGCGGCGAGTAGGATAAGGTTGAAAATTGGCATACCTATGTAAAAAATTGTGTAGTATCGGCTGGCAATCTCAGAAAATTCATTTTTTGCCTAGTTTGGCAGGTAATTGGGTGAAAATATTGCAAAAATGAATTCAGCGCTGGGTGATATGACTTGTAAAAGTGACCTCGGAAAGTGTGATGCTGTTCAAAAACGAGTCAAATGGTTTGAAAGTCCTGAAAGAAGAAATTTCAGCCTTTAAAATGCATATAAACTACAAAATTGTGTTTTATTTCTGCAAAAATCAACTTTTCGAAGGTACTCCCCCCCTTAAAGTTCACTTGTGCAGTTGCAGCATGCAATCTGCAAGATAATCCGCCCTTCCGGGAATCGAACCTGGAGTACCCGCACAACAGCCGAGAACGAATCACTTGAGCAACCGAACGCAACTCTTCGCTGCAAAATTTTTAATTGGTTTACTTTACCGCAGCCTGCAGTAGATTGGAGATTTTGTATGCGTCCAGCATCTGTCAAGGTAGCACCCACCCACTTTTGAAAATATTTCAGCATTCGCTGCACTTGGATGCTCTGACTGTGATTCGAGACAAGAAAAATGTTGTTGCCTCGTTTGCGCTCTTTTTTTTTTTTTTGGGCGCGGTCTATCCAGCCTTCTGGTGTGTTCGTCCTTGTGGGTAACTTTCAAATTCTGGGATAAATTTTGTGATGGTGAACCGCAAAATTGCCAACCTTTTGGTGAAAAACCCTACTGAAGGTGCATAAATTGCAGCTTCAAAAAAAAACGCACAAGAATGAGGAATGTTGTTAGGAAAGATTTCCTTCCTCACGATGAAAACGGCATCAATGGACAGAATTTTCTTCTTCGTTTGACAACAGCATGCAAAATTGATCATGCTCGCAACACACGGCTGAAATTCACAATTTCCAAACCGGCTATAATTCACAATTGCCAAACTGGTGGTGAGCAATTGTTCAGCTTGATTTTCACCTCATCCTATGAACAATCAACTTTGAAAAATTTTGCTTCGTCCGGGATTCGAACTCGGGTCCTTTGAACTTCAAGGTGGAAACTCAACCACTGAGCTACATGATCCACTCGACAGTCAACAGAGTCATAAAAGACACTTGATTATTCGCATCACGCATCTGTTTGAGTGCATTTCTGTCTGCAGGCGCACATGGAATTTGAACAAGAACTTTTATCCTGCCATCATCCTGCCAGCGGCCTGCTTCCAACTTGCCAAAATCGTCCTGCTTTGGATCTGCTGGCTTAGCAGCTTCTAAATTTAGCAGGTTGATTTGAATTAGGTCCCTGGCCTCTGGTTTTCCATTGTCCATTGAGATCTGGTCAAACGCAACCTTCTCGGTAAGTGGCCTCTAACTAAATATTCAGTTAGAGGCCTCTAACTGGCTAACTGAATATTGGGTCAGAACAGTGATATGACGACTCAGATCCGCCCCGCAATCAGCAAGTCACAAGCATACTCACCCCATAGGGATGTGAGGCACTACTTTGTCGGCAAGGTTTTTCGGTGGCTGGATCCTTAGCGTTGCTAAGGTTTTGGTGCCGCAGCACCGTTTCCAGCACTTGGCACCTCCCACCGTCAATGCCACGCACATTGCAGTTGAATGCCTCAGCCTCCTCTGGTGAAGAGGCGCAAGACATCACAATGCAAAAAACCAGGAGAGAACGCACATCAAGGAACCAACCGCTGCTCAGCTGCAAACATTGGGGAGAGAGAACGCCAGTAACGTTCGCCCGCTCGCTAATTATGAGGTCATGTTCCTGATGAGGGCAGTCATCCCAGCTGTCCTGCATGGAGAAAAGATCACCCACCTCTGTAAACACATTGCGGAGACCGTGAAAATAGTTTTTTTTTTGTACGAGCCAAAGCTGGGAACCAGGGACCTTATTCCGTTCCCAAACTTAAGCATTAAGTGCCCATTTAAAATACGCAGAGCTAAGTGCACTTAACTCTTAAGTTTGGGAACGAATAAGGTCCCAGGGCTGGTCAATCGCATATTGCCTCGCCCTGGAGGTAGGGGGAAAGCCAGATAGAAAAACGCCTCCTCGCAGCCCCCAGATAGAAGCTGCTGGTGCAAAACAAGGGAAGATTTGGAAGAGAGCCCATCAAGGGACCCTCTTTTACCGAATCATTCCCGAAGCTCCCACCAAGCTCTGCTTCTGACTGCTGCCACCATACTTGTGTGTGATAAAAGAAAACCTTTTTCGAAAGGCCATCTGTGCATTCATTTACTTCAATGGCGGCTCGTCAGGTGAGGCAAATGAGGCTGAGCCTCACTGCTTATTTTAGAAGTTTAATAATTGAATTCAAGAAAGACGTTCTTCATTATTGTGTTCATGAATCCAACAACAGTCAAATAAATCATCTTTTTTCCGTATTAATTTGGTGCGGGAAATTCCAGCACAGAACTAGTGAATTTTGCAAGTCTTCCCCATCGCTTGATTCGATTTGCATCCGCTCCTTTATCGCGTTTGATTTTCGAGAAAGAACCTGCGCAGCCAAATCCATGCTTCGCGGGACTATCCTTTGCTCAAACAAATCACACAGGTGAGGCTGGACTGACGCTGGCCTCTGGATTCTTCTGACCTCACTCGCTCGAATTGTGAATGTGAACATCTGGGTTGCGGACCACGCACGCATTGTTGCTCTCAAATGCAGCCCAGTGAGGCTCGTTTGAATTTGCCTCACCAAGGGAAAAAGATGTTTCCTCTTTGTGGATACTGTTCCAGAGCCAGGTTCGTAACCAGTGAGATGGAAAAATGGAAATCCAACAACTCTCCAAAGGGCAAAGTCAACGCCCTTCTTGCGGAGGCCTGGACTCTCTCGAGTGTGGCAATACCAGGCTAACGCGCAGATAAAAAATTCTCGTATTTGCAGATTCAAATCCGGTTCTTTTGACTTTGTGAAATTGTTGATTTTTCGTTGTTTCTCAGAAAGTTTCCATCGATTTTGAAGATTTTGGGTTTTGAAGACTCGGGAGAAAACGAAGGGTTTCTTTTTTTTTTAGTTTATTATTAAATATTGAATGTTTGTGGTACAATTGGTGAGATTTTCTATTCGAGATTAAAACGGTGGTATCGTCAGCATACGATACCGTTAGCAGCTGAAGAAAATTGTGTAGATCTGTGACATAAATTAAGAATAATAATGGGCCAAGTATACTACCTTGAGGTACTCCACATGATACAGGGAGCTCATCAGAGAAAAAACATTTTTAACCACTTGAACTCTTTCTGATAAATATGAGTTCATTAACTTCCAGGGCAATCCCCTTACACCATGCTGGTGAAGTTTTTTTAGAAGAATTTCATGATTGACTAGGTCAAAAGCTTTGGATAGATCCATAAAAATTGCCATGGTGTAATTTTTTTGATCTATGTTGTGCTTAATAAAGTTTGTAATTTTTAAAAGGGCATCACTTGTAGATCTTTTCTCACGAAAACCGAATTGGTTAGCGTCTAATATGCCACAAAAATCGAAAAATTTGTAAAGGCGACTGTGTATTACTTTTTCAAGTATTTTACTGAGAGTAGATAACAGGGCGATGGGACGATAATTTTTACTAATTTCACGTGGCCCACTTTTGTAGATAGGAATGACAATGGCTTTTTAGGCAATTTGGAAAAACACCGGTTGAAATCATTAAATTCGACAAAAATAACAATGGTTCTTTAAGTGACACAAAATTTGCAGAGAATCCATCATAACCCGGAGAGGATTCATTCAAGTCGAATACAATATTGTGCAACTCCGAAGGATCTACTGGAACTAGGTACATAGATTTATTGTTATGTTCTTGACACTATCTATAGCATATTGCAAAATGTTTTCTGACATGCGTGCAATTCCGTGGGAAATTAACTTTTGTGGGGGAAAGAGTGGAATATTCTTCAATTTCTTCATTGGCTTTGATGGAGTTTGGCTAATATCTCGAATTCAGAGATGAGTATGCTCTTGCGGACTTTACTTTAGAGCGTGAATTAAACATTTTTGCGGTTGTTTGCATATGACCCTACTTTAAAAGGCAGGTAAACATGTTTTAAAATCGCAATTTGGGAACAGGCTGCAAATTTTGCGGGGAGAATTCGTGCGGGATAAAAAGCTGCCAATTTTCTTTTTCATGAAATATTTAATGAGTAGGTATAATTAGAGAAAGCTAGTAGGTGAATTCGAGGTGTGGTCCTCAAAAACAACAATGTTTGGCTTCTTTTTTTCCATTTCGGGTCCAGAGACCCCACCTGAAAGTGACCAGCCTCACCCAGAAAAAAGTGCAGGAGCTGCTGCTGATTTACTTACCACTGATATTTTTGAAATCCCTTTCTTAAAGGTCAAAAGCCCTAGGACTACTAAAGTATTTTCTGCAAGGTTAGGTTATGGTGGGTTAGACTCGCTGAGCAAAGGGCAAGGAGAGGATTGGGTGGGTTTTTGTTACCTTTGACCTTCACACACTGCGAGTGCAATATTCTTTACAAAATTCATTCTGATCTCGCAATGCAGAAGTCTTTACTCGGTAACCCCGGACGTTACAAATTTGTTACTCAAAAAGAAAAATCAGAAAATCTCCAATATTTCTGCTATGAGGGGGGCTTGTATTGAGATTTCTGAACTTAAAGAACTCACTATGTTGTTTTTTTACTGTTGTAGCAAGCAGCAGACTTTTCCTGCTCGGTTCCCTTCATTCCACTGGTCCATGAACAGAAAGAGCTGGACTCATATGAATGCATCACATTTGTCACATTCACCCAACACTGGTTTCTGTTGTGTTCAAGACATAAAAGCAGGTGAAGGTGGGTTTCTGCACGACGAAATGCCCTTTCTTCAATAAGCGTATCACAAAAAAAGAATCGAGGCACTGCACCAGAATGGATGCAATAGTCGAAACAAATTCGCGTAAAATGATTCTGAGATAAATGAGAATGAGGAACAAAACAACACATTTGGATTGGATTGGTTGTTCTTTTGCATCGATTTTGGAATTTGTTTGAATGACAACAATGTGATATTGGCTCAGAATCGAATTTTGAATGGGATTGACAGAGGCAGCCAAAACTGCTTGGTGTGAGTACAGCAGTCGCCTTGTTCACTGCATTCAGATGTGATGTGATGACGATAATATTGTATTTTTTGGTATCGGGGCTGTTTTTGGCACTTGCAGATCGAATTTCCCAAAAAGTTTTTTTTTTCACAGGCATGAAGTGGAATGTTTGAAGATTTTGGTTGACTGAGAAACCAAAAATGACAAATTTTGTCAAAAATGGATCGGCATTTTGGTCAAAGACATGCATAAGCAATTTGTTATAATAAAATAAGGGTTGCAAAGATTAATTACGAATTAGGGGGAGCATACGTCTGCAAAATTGCCGAATCCATGCAGGTACATGGAAGTCTCATGTTTGCAGGGTGCACAAATTTAATGTTTTCAAATTTGCACCGGACTGTGTCTTGGCAAATTAATTGTCAATAATAATAATAATAATAATAATAATAATAATAATAATAATAATAATAATAATAATAATAATAATAATAATAATAATAATAATAATAATAATAATAATAATAATAATAATAATAATAATAATAATAATAATAATAATAATAATAATAATAATAATAATAATAATAATAATAATAATAATAATAATAAATAAATGAGGCCTCCACCGGCCTCATCCCGAAAACACTTCACAATAGTCTCAATACACTAGGCCTCCACAAAAACACCTACATGGAACTCCAAAAAGCAGCTATCATAAACACGTGCCATATCGTTAGGAAATTCCTTAACGACACCACCACAAAGCAGCAAACAACCTCTCACCAGGTACAGCCACCATCACATCAGGAAGGTGTCACCAACCAAAACGAATCCTCTGCATGATCAGTCTCACCATTGGCAACTGCAGGCTGTAAAAATTGTCCCCAAGAATTGCTCGGAAAGTTTCTATCATAGAAGTGTGTTTTTGTTTTGTTCCTTTCTGCATTGTTTTGTTTATTTTTGTTCTGTTTCCTTTTCTTGTCTTGTGGAATGGTCAGAAAAAGTCATGATGCCGGTGCATAGAGGTCTGGGTCACAACTTAGTACAATGAGATGAAAATAGTCGCAGTGGAGCTAATCGTAGGTAGGTTGACTAGCTACCCCAGACCTTGACCCATAACATCATGAGGGTCAGGAGCGCATACATTTTGACATGCGCTCATTTGATTTTTGAAGTGCTCTTGAGGTCCTAGGTGAGAGACTTGGGATCAGATCCAATCCGGTGCCTTACGCGGGGTTGATAAAGTTGAGGTCTGGGAACGGGTCCGGGATCCATGCCCAGATCTAAGCCGGTAACCAGTCCGGAGTCGGCGGCCCACGATGGCGGCCCCCCACTGCGTGGTCAGTGCAACCCTGCTTTCACGCAGCTGGGAAGAGTGAGTGAGCGTACTGCTGGCGAACGCCGCTGGTGCTTCCGTGACTCCCTGCGCTTGTCAACTGAGCAATATGCCGGACAGCGCTTCGCCGCGCGACTGACGCAAGGCGACCCATTCCCCCGTCGTAATGTGCCGGAAAGGGGAAGTAAGGCAAGAGCGTGGATGAGGATGTGTGTGCAACAGCCCTGACCAAGTTGCCCAGGGTAACGGCTGGTAGTGGATCGTGCTTCACCCAACCCCCCGTCAGTCCCTGCCACCAGCATCAGGCTGTAAAACTCGTGAGGATACTAATCCCATACATCTGTTCACAGAACGGAGAAAGCACGGCACTAACAGCCATGCAATGCAGCCCACCCCGGAGAAAAACTGGCACAAAAGGCCATATCAACCCATGCGCCCACCCCCTCTGCTGTGTTCTATGGTCCACTGACTTTCCGGGTGCACTCACTCTGTCGCTCCCTCAAGGATGCGGCAGACAGGGCTGCTAAGTCCTTCTGGGGGCGATGGACCGGATGCACAGGCATCTCCACTGGGTAACCATGCAATCACTCACTATGCGATTGCTTGCCACATTAAGTTATCAATCACCATCTAGCCACGCTGGGTATCTTTTGTGTACCCCAGCACCCGACTCACCATCACATTGGCTGTATATCCCGGTAACAAACTCCCAAACTGGTGTGCACGTTCCGCTGCAGCAACATGTCCTCGGTTAGGTAACGTATAAGAGTTGCACCGGCCTTTACAAAGCTTCGTGATGAAAGATGTGTTTTGAGTTTGTCCGCGCAGTGCAAGCTATCAGTCCGAACAGTGCAATCCCCTCCAGCTGCGTGACACCCCATTGCGCAGGATCGTTACTTGGCTTCGGCCCGTGCGGTCCTCAGTTCCGGGCTTGTCCCGAGTTTCACCTTGAAAATTATAATAATAATAATTATTATTATTATTAGGATGAATCTCCCCAGGAAGGAAGGTGGAAGAGGAATTGTGGATATTGTTAATTTGCATAATAAGCAGGTTAATTCTTTGAGAGGATATTTTGGGAAAAAGCAGAGAGAATCCCGATTACACGAAGCGATCAGCCTTGCAGATGCCAACCACACACCACTCAACCTCCAACAGTCAGATTCCACACTTCCAATCACAACCAAAGCAGAAAAGCACACATCATGGGCCCAGAAAGCTCTCCACGGCAGACATCACCTTGATCTCAGCCAGTCACATGTCGACATCGAAGCGTCGAACGCATGGCTGACTCGAGGTGATCTCTTCCCGGAGACCGAAGGGTTCATGATTGCTATTCAGGACCAGGTTATTGACACACGCAATTACAGGAAGCACATCCGGAAGGAGGCCATACAAGATGACTCCTGCCGCATCTGCCATTCATCACCTGAAACCATTCAGCACATCACCTCAGGTTGCAGGGTTCTGGCTGACACCGACTACAAGCACAGACATAATCAGGTTGCCAACATCATCCACCAAAAGCTTGCAGTCAAACACAAACTTGCCACACACACTGTTCCATATTACAACTACACCCCACCGGCTGTCCTCGAAAATGCCACACACCGGCTTTACTGGGACAGAACCATCATCACAGACAAAACCATACACCACAACAGGCCAGACATTGTTCTCACCGGCAAACTAGGCAAGACCACCTTTTTCATAGACATCACCATTCCGAACAATAACAACCTCACCACAGCTCACACCACCAAAATCACCAAGTACACCGATCTCTGCATTGAAATGCAGAACCAGTGGCTGATGGACAATGTGGTCACAATTCCAATTGAAGCCCCCCCTGCAAAAAGGTGTCAAGTGACATTTTTGGATTTTTTGAGTTAGGTGTAGTTAACACCTATTTACGGGTTGCTCTTTCAATTTTTTTTGGTCCTGTGAAGATTGCATTGCTGGTTTAGATTTTTTGGGGTGCAAAAAGGTGTCAACTGGCTGATTTTGGAAGCACCTGTGCTGCAAGAAGGTGTCAAGTGCTATTGCTCTTTTTTGCATTCAGGAAATTATAGTCATTTTCAATTTGAATCATGCAAAAAGGTGTCATCTTCTCACTTGACACCTTTTTGCATGTGAAGTTGAACAATCTGGTTTTTTTCCATAGGTGTTAACTGACAGTACGTAATATGCTAATATGAAGAAATTTCTGATTGGCAAAATGGTGCTGTTTTTTAATCCTTTCAGTGATCCCATCATCTTCTGAGTGGAGCCAAACACACGTTTGCTTTATCCCTATTAGTGGCTGTCTTGGCTGATGTTGGCATTTCCGACGTTATCCCTTGCCTTCTTTTCTTTATTTTCTTAGCTTGAATGTTTTAATAATGGAAAAGGTTTTTGTTGTGCAAAGAATTGATTATGTAAAAATTAGGCCCATTGATGCTGGTGCTGTGTCTGTTCCGAAACCACAACTTGACTGTTCTGCCAGAGACTTGGATTCAGATCATGTTGCATCGAATAATGATGCAACACCCAAGGATGTTGCTCTTGCATCAAAGGATATATTCACAGAAAATTTGGACTCTGCTAGAAAGATATCGTCGAAAAGGGGTAAAAGCCGAATAATTAATGCAATTTCGACCAGCAGAGATAACAGTGATTCTGATTCGGATTGTGACGTTCCATTGGTCGAGTTGAGGTCCAAGAAGGTTCCGCACACTTCAACGTCAATGAAGATGTCGACACAGAAGATCACTGAGGAAAAGAAGGGAAGAGCCATAGCCATGGGACTTGGGTCTGATCAAGATAACCCTGATTCTGATACGGATTGTGACATTCCATTGGTCGAGTTGAGGTCCAAGAAGTTTCCGCAAACTTCAACGCCAAAGAAGATGTCGACGCAGATCACTGGAGAAAAGAAGGGAAGAGCCATAGCCATGGATCTTGGGTCTGATCATGACAACCGTGATTCTGATATGGATTGTGACTTTCCTCTGGTCGAGTCGAGATCCAAGAAGATTCAGCAGATGTCAGCAGGAGGACAAAGATCATGTGCTCAACAGTGAGGAAGCTAAAATGTTCCTCACGTTTGATATGCAGAAGACCTTCCCACTTCCCAAATTGTCGACATCCAAATCCTTTTACCTCAGGCAGCTTTGGATGTACAATTTAGGCATTCACACCGTGGAGAGAACATCTGGAAACAAAGCATTCATGCAAGTGTGGACGGAGAACTTTGCATCCAGGGGCTCTCAAGAAGTTGTGTCTGCCTTGTGGGTCTTCCTTCAAAAGCACAGTACCAAACTCGACCACTTAATTGCCTGGAGTGATCAGTGTGGGGGCCAAAATAAGAACTTCAACCTAATCTGCTTCTGGAACTTTTTGGTGGCTAGAGGAATAGTGGGAATCGTTGATCATAAATTCCCTGAGAGCGGCCATTCATACTTGGATTCGGACAGAGACTTCGGCCAAATAGAGAAGATTGTGAAGAAAACGCAGAATGTGTACTCGAAGGAACAGTACCATTCAATCATGAGAGGTTGCAGGTCAGGTGGAGATGCATTTGATGTAACAGAGATGACATCTACCTATGATGTGCCAGCCATGATAAGCAGATTGAGGCTGGCAAACAATTCCAAAACTCAATCAGGAAAGAAAGTCAACTTTCGATCTGGAATACGGTGGATTCGGGTCGACAGATTTGGATATTACAAATTCAAAGAGAGCCATGCAGAAGATCTTCCCTTTGAAGTTGTCAACATCATGGCTCCAAAGGCTGACCCCAAAGTTCATGTCAAGATCCAGGATCTTCCACGCCATCAACTGCAGTAAATAGCCGTTGCACAGGCCAAAGTGGATGACATTCGCAAGCAGATTAAATTCATCCCTGATGTTTATCGAGGATTCTATGAGGGACTTACTGGAGACAAAGGTTTGTCCTCACACGTCTTTTGGCTACATGTGGATTCGGCAATTTCATGGCATATGCTCTCGCTTGTTCATAAGAAATTAAAGCTAGCAAGCCTGACCTAACCTCTCCCCGTCCTTCCTTTTGCAAAGGGCAGAGAGGTTAGGTCAGCTTTGGTTGGCTGTAGTAATGAATAAGGAAGAACATGCACCCACTAAAATGTCGATTCCACATGTTGTTTCCCTTCTTTTTGACTGTCCATGCATTTTTGGAACTTGGCAGTGTGTGCGGAGAAAAAGCCATATGGAAATAAGGGACAAAATATAAATAAAAAATACAAAACTTAACATCTCTGAAAATCTTCCAGATCAGTTCATGGATGCAGGACGACTTCTGACCAACAATTGGTCAGATGCAAGTTAAAAAAAAGTGATTGGCCCCACAGGATTTATTGGTTGCCATCGACAGCACAACATTCATGGTACTGTGTCATGTTCGTTTTTCTCTTTTGCTACAAGTTTTTGCACCATGCCACACATTGGTGTTTTCCAGAATAGGACTATCTGATTGCAGATTAAGGGACACATTCTCTGGGTCTCAACAAAATACCCGTACGTGAACAATTTTTCATGTGCTGGAAGCTTCTTGTGCCATAGATTTAACAGGCTGCTGCTAACACTCAAAAGACATCAGCTATTCAACAATTTCTCGTAAAGCTCGTTACTTTTTCAAAAGACTGCACGCACTATTATCATGTAGTAATGCAGTAGAACATTTTGTTGCAGGGAAGAAAAAAATCTCAATAGATATTCTTTTCTCCCTTTTTACTTTCCAGAATGAAGGATGGCAACAAATTAACAGCAAATTGTGCTTGGACCTTAGAGACTACTTGTCATATTCGGACGTTCACCTAGTCTAAGCAAGGATCAAGTTTCTATGCAGAGAAGAACAATGGAAATTGTGAAAAGTGGAGTCTGTTTTGTGATTGTTTTTGAAAGAAGAACAGCAAGAAAAAGACTTAATGTTCTCCTGTTCAATATCTTTAGTGCATCATTGATAACGAACACTGACTTGTTGCAAAATAATGTAAAATGTTATGAAATGTATCCTGTCAAAAAGGTGTCAAGTGCCATTTGACACCCTTTTCCATGTGAAAAACACAGACAGGTCATATTTTGGTCTTTGAAAAAGGCGTCATTTGTCTTTGAATGACCCTTGACCTGTAAAACAAACACCCTTGTCAAAATCCTTTGGTGGAGTTAACAATCTATGTCATGACCAACTAACCTGAAAAATTCACAATGATCAGACAAAAGCTCCAGTTTTTGTAAAGCAACAAAGTTCAAGCTCACTTTTCTCAAAACTGTAAAAATGTTACTTGACACCTTTTTGCAGGGGGGGCTTCAATTGTTATATCCTCCACTGGCCTCATCCCTAAAACACTTCACAACAGCCTCAACACACTGGGTCTCCACAGAAACACCTACATGGAACTCCAAAAAGCAGCTATCATAAACACGTGCCACATCGTTAGGAAATTCCTGAACGGCACCACCACACAACAGCAAACACTCTCTCAGCAGGAACAGCCATCATCACATCAGGAAGGTGTCACGAACCAACACGAATCCTCCACCTGATCAGACCCACCATTGGCTTCTGCAGGCTAAAAACTGTGCAAGAGAAGAATGTTCGTGTGTTGTTTTTGTTTTTCTTTGCATTGTTTTGTTTATTTTTGTGTGTTTGTCCTGTGTTCTTTTTGTTTGTGTTGTTTAAAGAAAAGGTCAGATACCGGTGCATAGAGGTCTGGGGTTCAACCAAGTGCAATGAGAGATAAGAAGCCGTAGTGGAGCTAAACCTTTGCTAAACGTTACCCCAGACCTTGGCCCAACAAAACATCATGGGGGTCAGACTGAAGCGCTCACAATATTTTCCGTTAACATGCGCTCATGTGATTTTTGAAGTGCTCTTGAGGTCCCAGGTGTGAGACCTGGGATCAGATCCGATCCGGTGCCTTACACGGGGTTGATAAAGTTGAGATCTGGGAACGGGTCGGGGATCCAAGCTCAGATCTAAGCCGGTAACCAGCCCGGAGTCGGCGGCCCACGATGGTGGCCCCCCACTGCGTGGTCAGTGCAACCCCGCTTTCACGCAGCTGGGAAGAGGGAGTGAGCGTACTGCTGGCGAACGCCGCTGGTGCTTCCGTGACTCCCTGCGCTTGTCAACTGAGCAATATGCCGGACAGCGCTTCGCCGCGCGACTGACGCAAGGCGACCCATTCCCCCGTTGTAATGTGCCGGAAAGGGGAAGTTCGGCGAGAGCGTGGATGAGGACATGCGTGCGACAGCCCGGACCAAGATGCCCAGGGTTAGCGGCTGGCAGCGGACCGAGCGTCACCCAACCTCCCAGCATCCTCCCTATCGACAAGTTACTACGAGTCTGTAAGGAATTCTCAACCTGTGTCCCTTTAAGGGGGAAAGAGTGGTACTAACAGCCACACAACACACCCCATCATCACCAGGAATGCATGGCACTAAAGGCCACGCGAACACATGCCCCCCTCTCCTCTGTTGTGTCCACCATTGGACCCGCGGTCTACCGGGTACACTCACTCTGCCACTCCCCCCGGGATGCGGCAGACGGGGCTGCCAACTCCCGCTGGGTGTGGCGGACTGGATGTACAAACATTTCCACGTGACTCCCTCTCAAATATCAAGTAGGTGGTCATGTGAACTGGTCAATCACCGTTAACCACGCTGGGTATTCACTCTGAACTCCAGCATCCGATTCACCATCACGTTGGTTGTATACTCCGGTAACAAACTCCCAAACCAGTGAGCAAGCTCCGTTGCGGCAACATGTCCTCGGTCAGGTATGTACGAAATAGAAAACACCGGGCGAAACAAGGCTCCTTGAGAAAAGAAGTGTTTGGCATTTGTCTGTACAGTGCAAAATTCTAGTCCGAAACAGTGCAACCCCCTCCAGCTGCGTGACACCCATCGAGATCGTTTCTTGGCTTCGGCCCGAGCGGTCTTTAGTTCCGGGCTTGTCCCGAGTCTCTCCTTTGAAAATATATAATAATAATAATAAAATAGCATTTTAATTTCTACGACTAACGAGCAAGTTTACCATTTTAGCGCTCTTATTGTTGGATTTATGTGGCATCTTAATTTTCGTGCCTTTTTGTAAGTTTTCATTCTTTTGGAATAAGAAAATTCTTTAGAAAATAAAGCAAATTTGTTTTGACCGCTGTTTGTGAAAACCAAAAAAAATGGTTATACCAATGTAAAAAATGTTTGAAACCCCACGAAATTATATTTTTTTGCTCGAAATGTCCTCTAGTCCTATGTGGCCCAAAAGTTTGGTTCGCGGGAAATAGAAACCTATTCAAATCACTCATCAACAAGTCACCAGAGAATTTCTTCAAAGTTGGTCGACAATTTAGGCTATTTCAAGAACTCGTTTCTTCGGGCATAACTACTCGTAACCCACCGGTGCCTTTGCTCTCCATAGAACTGACTTTCGAATGGCTGTTTCTGACCAACGATGGCATTCCTTATTAATTGCCCTTGTCTGATCAAGTAGAAAACTAGCACCAAGATGATCCTTACCAATGCTTCGACAATCTTCCTCCACCTGACTGATGTCGAACTCGTCAGATTCCTGTTGTGCCCTCTTCTTAGCCACCTGCACTTCTATTTGCCTTTCCTGTTTCTTGATTTTGGCCAACAAAAGTCTTGTGCTATGTTACCTGGAAAGTTTCAGCCGCTCTACTCTCGCAATTTTTGAGGACTGAGAACATCGCTTCCACATCTTGGCTGTTGTAGCAGCAAGGGGTTATTTTCAGAGAGGATTTCAGATGTTCCAATGGATTCCACTGAGTTAACTGGATTTGTTGCTGTTGGTTCTTCTTTTCTATCCTCGCAGCAAACATTTGAGATTGAAACGAACAACAATTTACTTTACTTTGGGGTATCCTGCTTAGAATTCAGGAGGCATTTTAGCTGGCCGCTTTATAAACTTCACACCTGGGATCTGCTTGTAGCTTGGATAGCTTTCAAAAACAGTCAAAAAGCCAACAATAATGATCGCCGCATCGTAAGTAAGGACACAGAAATCTCTGTCGACGAAATGTTTTGAACAAATCAAAGAATTCTCATGACTTTACCACAAACGTCCATCCTCTGCTATCCTGGAGAAAGTTATGGTACCACCGACTTTCCCTGCCATCTTCAACAGGAAACACATGGAAACGTAACATTTTCAGTTTTCCCTTTCCTTTATTATTTATTGCACCCAGGAACACAACACGACGGCACTTATTTCAAGTTTGAAAGATATGACACCAACAAATGTCATCACATGACTGAGCATCACAACAATTCTTTCGCCACTTACGTGCCTCTTTCTTTCGTCTCGGAAGAGCGCCTCTGGTGGCAATTTTACGAATCACTTTTAATTCACGGCAACAATGGAAAAAAATCAAAATGAATCAGGTCTCTAGTTATGTAGCGTGTTCTGGGTTTTATCACGGTCCCTTTAATGAGATGGAGTTATGACTCGCTGAGTAGAGTTTCATTAGGGATGCCAGTCCACGCTATGTGCGCTGGCAGTCGCAGTAGGGCAGCGAAATGCCAGAATCTAAACCGGACCGAAGCGTAACTGTGAATTCATAATTGCCGGTTTTCGGCTTTTTAGACGTTGGGTGTGTACCTGGGAATATTTTGCTATTTGTGGGTGTTTGCCAGGTGATGTTTGGTTGTTTTTGGGTGCGTGCCCTGGGCTGTTTGGTTGTGTTGTGGGTGTTTTCCCGGGGATGTTTGCCTGTTTTTGGGTGCATGCCTTGGGCTGTTTGGCTGTTTTTTGGTGGGCCCGATATGCATACATTCCCACACTCGCCATGGTCAGGGAGGGATAAGACGATGCCGGTCGCAAGGGGGGGTCCGATGGGTGGCAAGGGCAGGGGGTCTGGGGGCAGGAACCCCCCAGCGGGGGTCCAGGGGGCCGAGCCCCTGGCACGGGGTTTGGGGGACTGTGTCCCCCAAAACCTCTGGCCTTTTGGTGAATTTGGGTTCTCAAAATTGCAACTGGAGGCATAAAGAGACACATTTTCTTCTGAAATGCGCTTGGGGTTCCATTTTTCATTATTCATCCAGATCATGACATGGATGGGCTTCTGAAGACAGGAGTCTCTGGTGAATGTCTCTGCACCTGCAGGTCTGGGGTAAAAACTAAAAAAGCCTGCAAACAAGCATCATAAACCATCGGCACAAAGCACAGCGCACAGCATCAGCAATGTTCCAGAGTTGGGTGCAAAAAAGCTTGCTTAAATAAGCATAACAAACAGAATAGCAATATTCAAGAGTTGGTGATGTTGGTTTGCTGCTAAAAAGCTGGCTTTATCTGTAGGTAGGCCTACTCATTCTTTCATCTTTGTCTATCACAAATTTAAAAGGAAACAGAAATCTTCAAATCATGCTCAGAACTCTTGTCAAAAAGAGGCCGATTCGAAGCAACTGTGGAAAAAAGCAAATTCTTAAATTTTTTCAAAGGGGGGTCCAGCTCAGGTAGGGGGGATAATCCCCCCGATGGGAATGTATGCCGATATGTTTGAGCTGTTTTGGGTCTGAACCAATGGATGCTTGCGGCCAAGCAATGGAGCAAAGCGGCTGGATGCTTGGCTCTTTTTGGGTGTGTGCCCGGGGATGTTTGGCTGTTTTTGCCCGGTGATGTTTGGTTGTTTTTGAGTGCATGCCCTGGGCTGTTTGGCTGTTTTTTTTTTGGTGTGTGCCCGGCATGTTTGGCTGTTTTTGGTATTTTCGGTATGAGCCCGTGGATGCTTATCTGTTTTCGGGTGTGTGCCTGGGGTTATTTCATTGTTTTTGGGTGTGTGCCCGAGGATGTTTGGATGTTTTGGCATGTTTTTGTGTGTGTGTGTGCGTGCGTCGCGCGCGCGCTCGGTGTTGTTTGGCTGTTTTTTGGGTGTCTTGGGTATTTTTGTCTGCATGCCCGCAAAACTTTTCTGTTTTTGCATGTTTTTGTGTGTGTGCTCGAGGGTGTTTGCCTGTTTTTGGGTGTGTACCTGGGGATGTTTGACTGTTTTGGGTGTGAGTCTTGAGATGTTTGGCGATTTTTTGCATGTTTTGGCTGTTTTTGGTGTGTGCCCGGGGACGTTTAGCTGTTTTTTTGGGTGTGTGTCCAGTAATATTTTGTCATTTTGGGTTGTCTTTGGGCATTTTGGGTGTCGTGGGTATCTTTGGTAAAACATGTGCCTGGCGCATGCTTTTTTCCTGTGCCATTCTGTAAAAAAAATCGCATGGGCTTTTCTTGTGTTAAATATTGCGCCAGGTCGGCCATTAGGCCCGAACATTTTATACAGTAGAGTGCACTTGGCGCCGGTATGGCTCTTGTTTGGCAGGCGTTTGGCTCCAGCCTTTATTCTTTAAAAAAAAAATGGCGCATGAAATGCTGCCCGGGTCATAGCACATTCCTTTGGAAGATTTGCACTTATCAATTTCAAGGCTGCTTTGAGGGAATTCAGATTTCTAAGTTCTCTCTTTTTTCGCAAAAATTGTTCTGTACCCCTTTTTCATTTTGAATGCTTGCTCTTCTTTGTTATTTAAAACGTCCACAACAAATCTTCTCACGAAAAATCACTCCCTGCAGAAATGCCAAATCAAAAAGCCAAATGCGTAACGTTTCATCAGCAAACAAAACTGAAAATCCGACGCAAATGCAGAGCAGGCTCAGGTGCTCACCATTACCCAAAACGTCATCAGACAGCATGGCACCCAACGACCTGCAAAACTATCCGATTACAGGCAGAGCCAAGGAAATGGAAAAACGCAGTTTGCGGTGACAGAACAGAACTGACTAGCTGCTTTTTCTTTTCCTGAAATCAAATCAAAGCCCTGCCGCCGCGCAGAGCACACTCTGTCGGATGATTCTTTTTTTCAAGCGGATGAAAAGCATTGCTGGAATACAAAGAGTCGAGACCATCTTATTATTGGGACCGTGGTATAACTGCCAGAGTCCAACTGGGATGAGGCCATATCCTCCACTGCACCAAGTACCTACACACAGCAATGCAAAATCTTTGAAAACAAGAGATCATTCATTAGAGACCTTCAGCACTCAACTGGAATTGGGGCCCATCTCTGCCTGTCACATCTGAAATCCCCTGGTTCTCAAACCACAGCCTCTCCCACCCCCTCTTTCCTCCCCCTTCTCCCACACCTCATCTGTCCCTCCCCAAGCCCCCGCACAATGCTACAGCATCCATCAACAATATCTTGCAATGTGGCGCGGCTCTTTCAACCAGTGTAACTTTGATAAGATGCTCAGAAGCTTCCTTGAGACAGGTGCGAACAAGCATGCTCGTAAAATCATCGAAACTGTGTCATGATAAGGGTCATAATATCGCAGTGTTGCATTTCAATTTTCAGTTTTTGACTCATCATTTATTTATCTTTAGTAATCCGAAGAGGTTGGAAACTTCATTCCTTAGTTCTGAAACACAACTTTATATTTCCTATTCCATTTTGCAGTCTGGACATTGCTCTTTAATTTGTGCAACTTCCACACCATTATGAGTGAGGGAAGGGCATTCAGTAAATTTTCCCTAAATAGCGCAGAAATTAACATTTTAAAAGAGTACGTATTTCTGCTGTGGCCTTATAAATGGATTTGTTTTGTGAAGACAGGATGGACTTAAGACAGGGCTCACATGAGTTTTGTCTTAAGAATGGGGAAAAGGCAGCGACTTCAGACTCGAGCACCGACAAGATGATCCATCAGGTCAAAATTCAAGCTTGAGTTTGGACTTGAAGGGAGTCTTGTCTTAAGAATCGGGCCATTGCCTTCGTCTGGCTTATGTCAGTTGACTGGTCAAAATTGAAATCTGGGAGAGTTTATGACTTTTACTGTCAATATTATTTTCACGAGTCATCTCATATTTTAAACGTGTGAGGAAAGTTTCTTTTGGTGAAATGTTTTATCCGCTTCTACTGTTGTTATCAACTACTGTTGCAATCAAATGTGTACTATATTTTTCAGATTCATATCGATAACCATGGTCCATTCAATAGTCTTTCTCTGCTTTTGGAACACAACGCACACTTGTCAGTCTTCCTGAATTACATTTTATCAAACAGTGACTCATCCTGCCTCGTAAGTTGTTTTTTTTTTCTTCTTTTTTTTTCAATTTTTCATGCTTACTCAAGTATGGTCTGGTTGTCACACATTTGTTTGTTCCATTTCTTTGTGTTCCAATGATCTCACGATCCACCAGGTTTCATGTGCTCTCCTCCAAAGGCTCCGTACTGACTTGTGATCAAATCAAATGAAATAACTTAATTTTTGAAATGGACGAAAGTCCAGGTACAAATCAACACAAAACAACGATGGTGATATTCAGAACGAACAAGAGCACAAGAAGTCATAAGATTTGCAAATAAAGAGAAAGATGGACGTTCTTTCAAAAATGATTAACAGAAACATAGCAAAGTTACTTCATCAGCCAGGATCTGACATTTCTCTTGAAGGTGCCCACACGAAGATTTTGGAACAATACGCGAACTATGCACGAATCAAGGACGATCCAATCGTTCACAGTCCGGACAGAAAAAGAATACTTCCCCACATTTTTGTGACAAGCAGCAGAATAGAGCTTAAAATCACGGTCTCGTCCACCAAAACGATTACGTGGCAATAAAAACTCCTTTACAGAGGACGCCGTTTGCATTATTCAGCCCTAAATAAACCAGCCAACCTTGCAACCCCCCTACGGGAAGCCAAAGAGTTTCACCCCAGCTCTTGCATCACATCAGACACACTATCCAGTAGTATCTCCCTGTAACAAAACTGGCAGCCCTCCTCTGGACCCTCTCTACCTCCTCAATCTGATTATGATGATGTATGTCTGTAAAACTGGGCCTTGACGATTGCCATAAAATGCAAAAGCGAGAAAACCTCGATTGAATTTTTGCATAAAATGAAGTCAAATTCACATTTCGTAAAGTTGAAAATTTGCATGCCTATGTAAATAAATGCAGAGAATCAGCTGGTAATCACAGAAAACTCATTTGTACCTGGTTTGGCAGGTAATTGGGGAAAAAATAATGCAAAAAACTTCATAGCTGGGAGTTTATTTATTGGCGAAAAGGCTCTTGATAAATGCAATGCTGCTCAAAAAGTAATTGAGGCAGAGACAATTGGTTTGAAAATTCTGAAAGATGAGATTTCGACCTTTGAGATACAAAGGTACCTACAAATAACAAAATCGAAATGTTTTGCAAAAAAAAAAATAACAACTTGCGGAGGGGTACCCCTCTAATGGCTTTCTAAATCACAGAATTTGATATTCTGGAGAAATGTTGCAAATTTTCTGGAAAATCATGGAATTTGAATCCAAAATTTCTGTGGACACCCTGAAAACCTTGGGCCTTGCTCAATTTGAAATTTCCCAAATTTGTCACGAGCATTTTAGCTCCGTTAACTGTCTGCTGGTCTCCTCCTCTTTCCTCTGTCGCAGCACCGCCATCGCATTGAGACTGGTCCCCCGTGAACCGAAACTATGATTGCACATCGAATTATTAGAATGAAAAGCAATTTTCCTGAGGTTTCCTAATATTTTTGCCAAGTATTTGTTATTTTCAATCGAAGTTTGCATGTTGGTTATGTTCCAGTTGCATGGAAGAGGTCGACCACTTTTCTGGTCTTTAAAAAATGTGACAAATCTAATCCTGGAGATTACCGGCCCATAAGTCTCCTTTAAGGGGGCTCACCCGGTGAACTCGACTTTTTCTTTATTTGTTAATATTTTTCCCCAAACTTTTTATGAGTGAAAAGGATTAAAAAGGTGAGCCTTTCCACCTGGACCAAATTCCTATCTCCATATTTAGGCCTGAGACGCACGCGAAGGGACAAAAAGTGTAGCGGTTAGAAAAATTATTATACTTCGCCATTTTTTGAGCTACAGGGGCCAAATTTTTCATGGTTGTACAGATGTCTTGGGACTCGAAATTTACCGTTCAGATTTTTGGTATGTATTTCTGGGGCCGATATGCAGGCTTTTAACTTTTAACTTAAATTATATATAAATTAAATTAAAAATATAAGTTAAAAATTAAAAATTAAAGTCGGCTGAGCCATTTGAAGGGATGGATGACTGGGTGGTACTGGGAGAGGAAGTGAGTAAAGTTATCGGAAAGATGCACAATTGGAAGGCTGCAGGGGTAGACGGTATTCATAATTATTGGTTAAAAAAGTTTCTGTGTGTGCATGGGTGGCTTGCTGTCCACTTTGCTACTGAGTTTATTCTGCACCCGGAAAGTACCCCTGAGTTTCTGATGCGTGGAGTAACCTACCTGCTACCGAAAGACGAAGACACGAGGAACCCTGCAAAATACCGACCCATTACTTGCCTGCCAACAATTTACAAGATCCTGACTGGGTGTATAACGAATAAGATTTATATGCACTGTGAGTTGAACGGGATCTTGGCTGAGGAGCAGAAGGGGTGCAGGAGAAACTCCCAGGGATGGAAGGAGCAGCTGTTGATAGATTCGGTGGTATCATGTGAAGCTAAACGGTGTGGGCGGAACATTCATACGGCATATATCGATTATAAGAAGGCTTTCGATTCTGTTCCGCACAGTTGGTTGACCAGGGTGTTGGAGATTTATAAGGTGGATCGCAGGATTATCGGGTTTTTGGCAGGTATAATGCCGAGGTGGCAGACTGTGTTGAGAGTGAGAGTAGGTGAGACCGATATCATGACCGCACCCATTGCGATCAGGAGAGGCATTTTCCAAGGGGATGCACTTTCCCCCTTGTGGTTCTGCCTGGCATTAAACCCATTGTCAAATCTCCTGAATAAGTCTGGGTATGGACACAGGCTGGGAACGGAAGAGGGGGCAAGGTATACCATGTCCCATCTCCTGTACATGGATGATCTGAAGGTGATGGCATCGACACGTGCCCAGCTGACAAGCCTGCTGAAACTTACGGAGATGTTTTCGAGAGATATTAGGATGGAGTTTGGGTGAGACAAATGTAAGGTCCACCATGTTGAAGGAGGGAAGAAAGTTGCGGAAGAATATAGATTGAGAAGTGGCGGAGTTATTGAACCGATGATGGAAGGTGAGGCGTACAAGTATTTGGGGTTGAAACAGGCGGCACGGATAGAGCACAGGCAGATGCGTGAACAAGTGATGCGAGAATTTGTGCAACGCATCAGGAAGGTGCTGAGGAGTGGGCTAAATTCGCGACACACCACGAAGGCGATCAACACGTATGCTATCCCTGTCCTCACATACACGTTTGGAGTCGTGAAGTGGTCCGCGACCGACCTGAAAGCGCGGCAGGTAAAAGTGCGAACTGAGATGACGTTGGTAGGTAAGCATCACCCGAAATCGTGCGTGGAAAGAAGTACACTTCCGAGAAGTGAAGGAGGTAGAGGGTTCATCGATATCGTGAACCTCCATAATTGGCAGATAGAGACGCTTAGGAACTTCTTAAAAGAGAAGCAGGCTCAATCACCCCTCCACCGAGCAGTCCTCCAGGCTGATCGGAACCACACACCACTTAACTTGAGCTCACCCACAGATGACAGCCACCCCATTACAGAGAATGCAGCGAAACAGCAGTCGTGGGCCCGGAAGCCTCTCCATGGAAAATTTCACCAGGAGCTAAGCCAACATCACGTCGACTTTGCAGTGTCGAACGCCTGGCTGGTGAATGGTGATCTCTACCCGGAGACTGAGGGCTACATGATTGCTATCCAGGATCAGGTCATCCCCACAAAGGTTTATCGCAGTCAGATCATGAAGGAACCCATACCCGACCACAACTGCAGGCTCTGCCACACCAAGGCAGAATCCATCCAGCACATCATCTCTGGCTGCTCGGCCATATCCAGCACAGAGTACATGCACAGGCACAACCAGGTGGCACGGATAATCCATCAGAAACTGGCCAGAAAGCACAAACTGATTCCAACAGACACCACCCCATACTACAAGTACAACCAAGAAGCTGTGCTTGATAACCAAACACACAAACTGTATTGGGACCGCACCATCATCACAGACAAGACAATAGTCCACAATAGACCGGACCTCACGCTTGTCGACAAAGGCAAGCGCACCACCACCTTCATCGAGATTGCCGTTCCCAACAACTACAACCTGCAGTCCACTCACACCACCAAGGTTTCCAAGTATCTGGACCTCTGCACCGAAATCAAAACCCAATGGGCCATGGACAGCGTGGTGACAATACCCGTTGTCTTATCCTCCACCGGACTCATACCCAAAACCCTCCATGAGAGCCTTCATGCCATCGGACTGCCACCCAACACCTTCATGCAGCTCCAAAAAGCTGCTGTCCTGTCCACCTGCTTTATCGTCGGGAAGTTCCTGCAGCATGCGCCAAATCCTGAGCCGCCGCGAGATGAGGAATTGGTAGAGGATGAGAACTGAACATTGGAGCATTTGTTGTTTGTTTTGTGTTTGTCCTCGTTTTGTCCTGTTTTTTTTTTTTTTCTTGTCTTGTCTTGTCTTGTCTTGTCTTGTCTTGTCTTGTCTTGTCTTGTCTTGTCTTGTTCATCTTGTTGAGTGGTATCGCCGGGAGATCGCTATTACGGTGCACAGAGGTCTGGGGATTCTTTATTCAGTGCAATTAGATAGATATTGGAAGTTATATTGGTGCAAGCGTAGCAGGTACCCCAGACCTTGACCCAACAATACCGCGGGTTGAAAGCGCACACCAGTAGGCAACTCGCGCTCATTTGATATTTGATCTTGAAGTGCTCTTGAGGTCCCAGGTGGGAGACCTGGGTTCACATCCGATCCGGTAACTTGCACGGGGTTGAGAAAGTTGAGATCAGGGAACGGGTCAGGGACCCATGCCCAGGTCTAAGCCGGTAACCAGCCCGGAGACGGCGGCCCATGTTGGTGGCCCCCCACTGCGTGGTTGGTGCAACCCTGCTTTCACGCAGCTGGGAAGAGGGAGTGAGAGTACTGCTGGCGAACGCCGCTGGTGCTTCCGTGACTCCCTGCGCTTGTTAGCCGAGCATTTGCCGGACAGCGCATTCGCCGCGCGACTGAAGCAAGGCGAACCCATTCCCCCGCTGCAATGTGCCGGAAAGGGGAAGGAGGGCAAGAGCGTGGATGAGGATGTGTGTGCGGCAGCCCGGACCAAGTTGCCCAGGGTAACGGCTGGATGCGGATCGTGCGTCACCCAATTCCAATACCCCCCAAGATGCCGTCACTTGGCCTCGGCCCGTGCGGTGTCTTTCCTCCCGGCTTCGGCCAGTGCTTTGTCTCCGACTTGACAAAAATATAAGTTAAATTATATATAAACTGCCTTATTTTCACATCAGTTAAGACCACTTTTGGAGCAGGCCGGAAATGAAAGGGCATACAAAGAGATGCAAGGAAGTGGTCATACAATGGCCGTCTGCGCTCTTCGGGGTGCAGCCCCTACAAAGGATTGGCCCCAGCAGCACCTCCCACATTTTCAAGGTCTTCATACTTTCAGTCCATGTCTTTTTATCTCTCATCAACTTTCTCTCCTCCACTCCCTCCCTTTCGCTCACACACTTCCTCTCTCCTTCCCGTCTCACTCCCTGTCTACCTCCCATCTCACTCCCTCTTTATTGCCATACTGTATCAATCCATCTCTCTCTCCCTTCTCTCTCATTCCCCATCCCTATCCCTCTCTATATCTCTCACATACTCCCTCTGCCCCTTCCGTCTCACTTCATCTCGCCCCATCATTTCCTCCCTTGGTGTCTCCATCAGTATCCCCCCTCCCACCATCACTCTATCTGTCTCTCCCATCTCTCTCCTTTACTGTCTCCCTTCCTCTCCATCTCTTTCCCATCCTTTTTCAACAGCCCTCTCTGTCCCTCTCATCAAGAGTTCGCACATGAATATTTCCTCTTCTCACACCCCTATGAATTAACTCACTTATTTGTGATGCACAAACATCATTTCGTAAAATCAGTATACTTAACTTCACATCAAGTGAAACAAAAATAATATAAGTCAGTATTGTTTGTGTATATCGATATTTGTACTTTTTTGAAAGAGAGCAGAAGCAGCATTTATTATCTCTGTTGTTGTTGTGCGGTGCAGAAAACACTTTTCAGGCAATGTCGTCTGGAAATTAGTTAATTAAATAATATCCCCTGAATAAATAATTTAAGGTTTTGAAAGAAAAAAGTAGAAGAGCAGTAATTCTAAATTCATATCACCCATGTTTAAACACAGCTTTGTTTCCTCATTTTTTTCATTCTTACTTGAGCCAGTCTAAGCGATTCGCAGAAGGTTTGTAAATTCGAAATTGCAGGCCAATGGATAGTTCCAGGAACCATGGTTTTACATGTACCATTCAAGCAAGGCAGATTGTCATCGTTGAAATCCAATTCAATCCACAACGTTTTTGCTCAGCTATTGCTAATTCCTACCCAAGCCTCACGTTTAGTTAATTTTCCAAAACAATGTGAACCCAAGAAGACAGTAAAATTGTTTCTCCATATCAGATAGCAAGTACGTTTCAGTTACAGCAATTTAAAACAATGATGAGAAGGTGGATAATTTCTGATAACAGAATCATTCATAGTTGGTACCAAAACCATTGACATCTCAGTTCAGATAAAAGAGTTTTTGCCCCGGTTGGTGATTAAATTTACATGAAAATTCTTGCGCTGTGCAGAAAAAGCTGCGTGAACATGCTTCTTTGCCTGCACAGCTGAACATGAACATGATTTGGTCTGTGGTTTCAACTGAAAGTAAAAATAAAAAAATATCCAAACAACTCAGTAGATTTTGGAGAGATTGGGATCCTTCCTCTTTCGTCCTCGAAAATCTTTCCCTCTTGGGCCCAAATGAATTTCCAGCTGCACTCCTTGGCAATAGTCTTTGTCGACTGTGGTCTGTGGCTGAAAACCAAAGAGCTTGCCTGCAGCTGTTTCTTCTCAAGATGGGCTGCAGCCAGAAACTTGGATTTCATGCCCCTGTTGACGAAAAGTACACCAAGCGACATGCATGGGCACACGCGCACATGCACACGTACACACACATGCACCGCACACACCACGCCACACACACCCACACACACCTCACGCACGCATGCGCACACATCACGCAAACACACATGCACACACACGCACACAATCCTGTGTTTGAAATGAACACTTCTTTGTGGTCTTGTTGCTGCCTTCCTTCTTTTGGAGGTTGTTAGGTTCCAATTGCTGCCGTCCATCACTTTGGTTGTGGGAGTCCCAAATATGGATGATTGATCATTGATCAATGATCATGTTTTTCAAATTCGTAGTTTTCTCTTAATCTTTATCTTTCTCTCTTTCTCTCTCTTAGTTGTTTTACTTGGTGACTGATTTATACAAAGAAGGCAATGTGAAGGAAATGAAGAAATGGGCCTACGAAATACATTCGAGCTTTCTCATGCCGTCAGCACCAGCAAAGTTGAACAATATTGATGCGAGTATCGTCTCAGAGATCGATGATGTCTTGACTAATGAATCAGACAGGGAGGAAATGCTGAGAGTGGTCAGTTGCAAAAAAACAATTTTTGTGCAATAGCTTAATTATTATTACTTTTTGCTTAATTTTCTTTGTGATGTAATTTATTTCATATCAATCAATCAATTAATATCTGCCTAAATTAACACTTGGTCCCGTGTGGGGTCCTGGTGATAAAACCTGCAAAATTGATGTGCCATTTTGATTTTTTTTTTTTCACTTATTTTGAACAAAGAAACTTTCAAGAAGTGAGCCCTGATGCACTCTGGCAGTCATCTTTTATCATTCTTTCCTTTTCAATCAGCCTTTCTCAATTGTTGAAAAACGAACAGGAACCAATATTAGATTTGAAAAATGGCAATGCAACTTGCAGTGGTCGAATCCTGAATCCATGAAAAAGCACAAAAAAAACCCATTGTCTTTATTTTGGATTGGAATGTGCTACCCACACATCCTGGTATCATATTCTGTATGCTTGCCTTCACCTCTTCCCATCCAGCAATTTTTTTCCTCTCCTATCCAATCATCTCATTGATGATGATTCTTGCAATAGCTTGTGAATGCAATAGCTTGTGATCTGAACACCCTCGCAAACAATGAAATGAAATACTTTGCTGAGCTGCCAGCCAAGCCAATCCAATCCAAAACCGAAATGGTTCCTTTCCTTTCAATAGATATAACTGTTTCTGTTTCTGGTTTTTGTTACAGATGTTCAGGAAAGCAAGAGTCAAAGCAAAGGAGGAATTGAACGAGCAGTTGATTGATTTTCGGAACAAGCGTATTGCAGGATTGGGATACTTGTTTGGTCCGGTCGATCAATTCCTAGATGAAAGCATACATGACAAAGCAAAAGAATTGAAGATCATTGAAAATGCACTGTTGCCACATTTGCATAATTTGACGTAAGAGAAAACAAGATGGACATTATCATCGTTGGTTTATCATCGATTATCAGATTGAAAAACAACAATTATTTTTGGTCCAAACGATCTTTTCCCCTTACTCTCTGGGGCAGCATGTTCCATGGCTTTTCGTCTTTCTGCATCGTTTCGTTTCCTTTCATTTCTTTTATGTTTTTCCAGCCACCTCTATCCTCTTGACTCACAAGGGCTGTGGGTAGGTAGGTAGTAGGGCTGAGCCGGTACCAGTTACCGGTACCAGATGGGTATATGGCCTTTTGGTACCCGCCGGTCCTGGCACCGGTTGGGCAGCCAACATGCAGGACAGCACAGCATCTCAAAATGTGCTGTGAAGCCCAGCATTCCTTCTCCTGAACTGATTGAAGTTAGGTTTCTGCCTCTGGCTTTTATATGCACCTGAGAGGCATGAGTGGGAGGAGCATACAGTTGAAATTGAAACTGAATGCATTTCGCAAGCCCCGCCCATTCGACCCAGACTATTCGCAGGCCCCTTCCTCTGGGGCTCTACAAAGCATTATAAAAGCCAGATGCAACTGCCACATCAGGCACATCAGCGTGGACTTGCAATTGTGACCATGCAAGCAATCCTGGTCAACTGGAAGTCGTTCAACTGTCCTGCTGCAGTTAGTTTGTGGTCGACCATAATGCAGCAGGATTTTCTGTCGCACTGCTCAGCAGGTCACTGAACTGCTTGTGCCTGTTTTTTGGAGTTGCCATTCTTTTGAAGGGCAAAGATTTTCCACAGGAGGATGTAAAATATCGTTCGCCGTTAATGCGATTGTCGTGCTCAGACATCAAGCTTCTCGACTGGTCACGCCAGGATGTTGCGCACTTTCGTTTTCCAATGCACCATTTCCTCTTTGGCATTGTTCTGCGGCAGATTTGGCATTGTTCTGTGGCAGATTGCGGAATCCTGAAAAGGTGCCAGCAGAGGAGTGCAAAGGTTTTCGAGTGGATGCGCCAGGACGAAAAACATGGGTTCGCCAGTGCAATTTTTGTGCGCTGAGCAGCTTCTCGACTGGATACGCCAGGACGTTTTGCGCACTTTCGTTTTTTGCTTGCAGTAGTTTCGCTCTTTCGTGTTGTTCGCCACAGAGTGTGTTGCCACGCAATCTTCTGCAAAAGACTTGTTTGCCAAAAAGTGTGTTGCCACGCAATCTTCTTCTGCAAAGGACTTCCAAAGAGCACAAAGATTTTCGACTGGATGTGCCAGGATGCAAAACATTGGTTCACAGCTGATGAGATTCTTGTCTTCCGACATCAAGTTTCTTGACTGGATACGCCAGGATGTTTGCGCACTTTTGTTTTTCAGCTCACCCTTTCAGTTTTTGGCCATTGTTCGGCGCCTGCTCTGTGTGAATCTCGGCTGTGGAACAACGAAGGTTGCGAATGCAATTTGAAAAATCTCTTTGTTTGCGCCTGCGTTGAAGAAAGATGGAACAGACTAGCTTGGCAGGAAGCAATCTTCAATGCAAAAAACCTCTGTTTGAAGATTGCTTCAAAATGCACGTTTTTTTCTCTCCACTGCCACAAATTCACAAGCCTCACTTTGAAGGTGCTGTTTTTCCTTGCAGGGTAGAGATTGCCTATTTAGGAAAATCATATTTCAACTTGCAATAAATTCTGAAGATGTCGCCACATAGGATTTGCATACATATGGCTGGCATATATCAAATGGAATGCCATTCCCTGTTTTCACTTTTCCATTTGCCTAAATTCGATTGTGCATTTTAAAATGGTCAGCATCTCAAAGAAAATGGATAAAAAAAAATCCTTAGAGCTTGGCAGCAGCAGCTCCAGAAGTCGGAAAATAGCAGTGGGAAAATTCAGTCTAATTTGATTTGAGTGACACTGCTACACAGTTGGCACGCTTGGTGGCAGAGACTTGCAAATGACCAGGTAATGGCGTCCCTTGAAGGGCTCTTACAAATCTTCGGTTTTTTTGCACCCGCATCTTCTATCTGGGGCTGCAAGGAGGGTTTTTTATCTGGTCAGAAAGGACCGGGTTTTCCCCCTACCTCCAGGGTGACGCTGTATGCGATCGACCGACCTTGGTTCCCAGCTTCGGCTGGTACAGTCAAAGAAAATTTAACTGGCGGACTGCTGGAGGGCATTGGGACTGGAGCACAGCAGCCTGTAATTTGCTCGGCAATGCTTGGCGAAGGCGAGGGGTCTTCGATAACGTCAGAAGCAGGAGGCGGCCAATAATAATCAATCGGCGAGTCGGTAGACATCAACACCTGTGAGCGGTGCAGCGCAAGGCGTTGGGTTATTCTATGTTTGGAATACAAGATCTCATTCCATTGTGATTCCACGACCGCATCTTTGCCTCTTTGGCCGAGCGTGAAATGACTTCGAAATCAGCATGGCACAGGAAGGGAAAACGGCGCAAACACAGGTGCATGGTCTGTTTCTGTCGGCTCAAATGATTGCAATGTGAGGTATGCCACCTAGACGCTTGCTTTTTCCCTTTTTGTGCTCAAGTGCTACTGTGCATTTGATTCTGAATTCGGCTTGATGCCTTTGGTTCCAGAGAAAGCATTGACAGCAGCTGGGTGTTTGTCGTCAAACAAAAAACGTGCTGTATCGTGCGAGGGCTTCTTTTGTCTTTGGGTTTTCCCTTTTTTTCCTGTTCCAACTGTCATGCACAGTATGGCGAAGAGAGAGACGAGTCCTGGGCAATGGCAATCCACAGAGGTTTTCAGTTGCGGGGAATTATTTCCGAGTGGATATAGGTCCTTTCGACCGACCCCCTTGGAAATCATTCCCCGCAACTGCAAACCCAGGTCTTAAATTGGAGGGGGAACGGGGGAAAGTCGCCCCACTGGAAGTGGCTTCCCCCACTGCAAGAATGTCATGTTTTGTATCTTCATTTTCTTCAATTCCGCACATTTTCATCAATTCGGCAACAACGGAACCCCCCTGTTGGCGTCCGTTGTTCCCCCACAGTGAAAAAAGTTCCATTTGTGCACTGTGCAAACCTCTGAGGATTGCCATTCCCCGCGACCCTTCTCTGCGCCTTGAGAAACCAAACTTTGGGAGGCCACACCACATGCGGAAAATGAGGAAGGAAAAAATCAATGTCATCATCATCATTTGCCATCATGAGCTGACAGCCACACGGCCGGTGTGGCTGTCAGCCTTGGCTCGCAGACACCTTGGCTCGCAAGGAGCTCCACTGCCCCATCATCGAGCCCAACTCCGCTCTGCCTTCATCAGTGACGGCTCGCAATGGTGTCCAATCCAATGTCGGCTGGGTGCCTTTCATATTCCCGAGGCCGGAATTTTCCTTCCTTTAATGCAAAGGGATACGGGCGGGAAAACTTTGGAGGCCACATCTCCACGGTGCGACAAGTCCGGGAAACAATAGGACCTCCTTGTTTTAAAGGATTGCCAATCTCATTCCTGGGCATTTCCGTCGAAGTTACAATGAAATGGGACCGGGAAAGAACGGGACGAGACAGGGCACAATCCACAACCCATTTTCTGGATTTAAGTGGATTTCTGGATCTCTCTGCGATTTAAGTGGGGGCCATCGAACACCTGTGAAGGAGTCATAAGGGGACAATCTATAGAACCCTTGTGATAGAAACTTCTGGGTGGTTGACATGTCTTAGTCTGGCTTTATTGCTCGGTTTTATCCATTCAGCCCGTTTTCCCAGGGATACCATACCGTTGCATCGAGCGTTGGGTTAGGCAAAGTTAAGTTATGTTGGGATGGGGTCAGGTTAGGATAGTTCAGGTTACGTTGGACTGGTTAAAATTATCTTAATCAAACTTAACCTTGCCTAACCTACGCCATGTCCAACAGTGGTTACCCTGCGCACACAGGTTGAACGGACAAAAAAAGCAAAGAGAAAAACACAAAAAGACGTGTTTACCACCCAGTATTTTGCAATCGCAGACAGGGGACAATCCAGAACTGGCGTTGATTGTCCCCAGTTCATTATTTTACCCCTTTATATTTGCTTTCTTGATTGGCTGTGTGTTTGTTTGGAAATACCAAGCGAGAAATTTCAACGGGAATGAAACTGTTGGTCGTTGATGATTTTGTTTGTCAATTTCTGAGCATCAATAAATTTGTTCTTGGTCTCAATAGTGAGATCAGACATGCACAAGTTTTGCAATGGTCAATTTTCAGATGACACCGCAAAACCTGCCTTTTGTCGGTGTTGCGTAAAATTTAGATTTCTTTTTTCAAATGCTCAAAATTCACCGGTAAATGTGGAACCCCTCATGGAATTTGTGGGAAAGCCTGATTTCCCGAGGGTGATTTTTTCCACGGGTGTGAAATTTTACCCAGAGATTGGAATGCAATCCAAAGCTGATTTTTTCCACGAGGGCATATTATCCCCGAGGGTGAAATTTTTCTCCGAAGATCAATTTTCCCCCGGGGGAAATTTTCACTGAGGTTGAATTTTCTCCACGATTAAATTTTTCCCGAGGGTGGAATTGTCCCCGCGGCTAGAATTTTCCGCCGAGGATGAAATTCTCCCCTGAGGGTGGAATGACCCCGCTGCTTGATCTTTCCCCGAGGATGAAATTTTTCCCGATGGTGGAATTTTTCTGCGAGGCCAAAATTTTCCTTGTTAATGTCTTTTCCTCCGAGGGGAAAATTTTCCCCGAGGGTGAATTTTTCCCCGAGGATGAAATTTTTCCCGAGGGTGGAATTTTTCTGCGAAGCCAAATTTTTCCTTGTGAATTCCTTTTTCCCAGAGGGGAAACTTTTACCCGAGGGTGAATTTTTCCCCGAGGATGAAATTTTTCCCGAGAGTGGAATTTTTTTTTCGAGGCCAAATTTTTCCTTGTGAATGCCTTTTTCCCCGAGGGGAAAATTTTCCTCGAGGGTGAAATTTTCCCCGAGGATGAAATTTTCCCCGAGGGTGAAATTTTTTCCCGAGGGTGGAATTTTTCTACGAGGGTGAGTTTTTCCATGTGAACGACATTTTTCCCCGATGGTGACTTTTCCCCGAGGGTGAAATTTTCCCCGAGGATTAAACTTCTCCCGAGGGTGGAATTTTTCTCCGAGGGCGAATTTTCCGTGTGAATGACCATTTTTCATGGGGGTGAAATTTCCACGAGTATGAATTTTTACCGAAGGAGGAATTTTTCTGCGTGCAATTTTTCTACCAGGGCGAATTTTCCCTCATGAATTACATTTTTTTCCGAGGTTGAAATTTTCCCCGAGGGTGAATGTTTCCCATGGATGAAAGTTTACACAGAGGGTGAACTTTTCCCCGATGGTGAATTTTTCCCGAGGTGAATTTTCCCTCGAAGATGAATTTTTGACTTGGGTGAATTTCCCCGAGTTGACATTTTTCCCCGCTGATTAATTTTGTGGAAAAATTCACAAAAGGGGAAAAAAATTCATCGGGGAATATCACTATCATGGAAATTCCCTCGGGGAAAAATTTAATCATTGGAGAAAAATCACCATATGAAATTGCACTGGGGGAAAAATTTAATCGTTGCGCAAAATTTTTCCTCGCGGAAAAATTCATCCTTTTTAAAAATTCACCCTCGGTGGAAATTCTCATCTTTGGCAAAAAGTTTACCGAAGGGAAAATGTCACCATCGGAAAAAATTTAATCTGTGGGGAAAATTCACCCTCAGGGAAAATTTAATCCATGGAGAAAATTGACCCTCGGGTAAAAATTTCATCCTTCGGGAAAAATTACCGTCAGGGAAAATTTCATCCTTGGGGTAAAATCAGCGCCGGAGGAAATTACATCCTTGTGGAGAAATTTCATCCTCGGGTAAAAATTCATACAGAGAAAAATTTCACACTCGGTGAAACATTTCGCCTTCGGGGAAATAATCGAAATTCGGGAGTCACGATTTGCAACAAATATTGAGGGGCGTTCCTTACTTGCATCTTGCCACCATGCAAAAGAGCGTTCGCAAGAGAGGAGTTCACTGCTGCCTTCGCGGTCCAAACTTCGGTTTCATATTTTTTCTCTGCAGACCATGAAGCTCAATGCCTGCCTGACTGTCAGAATATCAGCGCGGACAACTTCAACTGCGAAATGACACAGAGGTCCATTCTCAATCAGAAGCATGTATGCGTCCGCCAACAGGACAGCCTGCACACATTCGATTTGCTGACCAAACGCACACGCACCTGTGGTTTTTTGTTTAATTATGATTTCGGAGCAACATAGGCCTGAACGTGGCCACTCTCGACTCAGTAGCATTGAAAATGCGCTGGGTCAGGGTCACGAAGTTGTCTGGCTTTTGCGCAGAAGAGAGAGGAAATCAGAAAAAGCTCAAACGTTTCAAAACAGAAGCCAACCACAGCATCTTCTGCACCTCAAAATGCCGCCTCTCGCTGCCCCGTGCCACATTGATACAACCTCACCTTGGCTGTGTGCAGAACAGAACAACGTCACCAGTGGCAGATGCAATCTTTAAGCGACACGTCACGCGCTTCCAATGATTGGCTTATGCGGGCTAACACCCCGTGGAATGCTGCTTTTTCTGTTGCGCTCTTGCCAAACAAATGGCGTACATGCCGGGATGACTGGGCCTCTTCCGCCCATTAGTCCGACAGTTAATTTTTCCATGCCTGTACAAATCAACAAAACAAAAAAAAAAAAAAAAAAGCTGCCTGGCAGGCAAACGTGGGAGTCTGGTAAAAGATGGTCCTATTAGGCCTTCTTCCAGACTCTGCTTTATTTGTAGCCGCAGCTTCTTCTTGGGGCTGCAAGGTGGGGGTTTTTTATCTGAATGGAAAGGACCGAGTTTTCCCCCTACCTACAGGGTGACGCAAAATGTGTTCGACCAACCCTGGTTCCCAGCTTCGGCTGGTACAAATAAAAAAAAGCTACTCGTTGCCAATTTAGCCCCTTAAAACCATCATCCGGTACCGGAACCGCAGGTACCACGGTACCGGAACCGGCACCGGGAAAAAAGTGGCACCGGCCCAGCCCTAGTAGGTAGTTGCATCTGTATCTATCTATCTATCTATCTATCTATCTGTTTGTCAATGAGAATGTTTCCTCTTCACAAATTGATGGTTTTTAACTTCAAAATCACTATTTTCCACTAACAAATTCTTTATTTCTTCCTCTCAAATTCACACATTACTTTCCCCTATCGAATTCATTGCTTTCCCATCACAAATTAATTGTTTCCCGCTCTCAAAATGATGTGGTGTGGTCTCACTGTTCATTCCAGCATTCATTCATATTCATTCGTATTCATATGCACAACAATGAGTGAATGCCAGAATATTCACTCACAGAATAATGAAATCCAGGGTTGGCAAAAATCGTGATTAAAAAAAAAACCAAAAAATATGATTTAATAAAAAATCCATGATTTTTTTATTGAATCATTATTCACATTTCAAAAAATCTTGATTAAAAAAAAAAAATAGTGCTTTAATCGTGACTGCCAACTGATCAGTGATTCTCTATTTGATTCAGATTGTGTCTGTCCATCAATCACAATGGTGGTGTGATGTGGTAGCCTGATGATGGGTTGGGTGCAGTGCAGGGTGATGAGCAAGCTCTCGTTCGTTTGTTTTATTTGCTTTTATTAAATTTTAGCCTCCTTTCCCTCACGGTTGCAAATCCCGATCATGAAAATGCCAAAAGAAATTTTCATAAAATCGTGATTTATTTACATTTCAAAAAATCTTGATTTAATAAAAAAAATAGTGCTTTAATCATGACTGCCAACTGATCTGTGATTCTCTATTTGATTGTGTCCGTCCATCAATGGTGAAGTGATTACTCCAAAAATGCTACTTCCTGCACTCTCTTTCGTAGGTTGGGGACAAGTCAAGTCAACAGCAACATAGACCATAGCAAAATAAATGTCAATCGTAGGTTGGGGACAAGTCAAGTCAACAGCAACATAGACCATAGCAAAATAAATGTCAATCGTAGGTTTGGGGACAAGTCAAGTCAACAGCAACATAGACCATAGCAAAATAAATGTCAATCGTAGGTTGGGGACAAGTCAAGTCAACAGCAACATAGACCATAGCAAAATAAATGTCAATCGTAGGTTGGGGACAAGTCAAGTCAACAGCAACATAGACCATAGCAAAATAAATGTCAATCGTAGGTTGGGGACAAGTCAAGTCAACAGCAACATAGACCATAGCAAAATAAATGTCAACTCACCCCAGGCAGGCCGGCACAGGCCCCAGCAGCTGCCAGCCCAGTTCCCTTACTACCCACTCCGGTCGGTCACCAGGGGTGAGGTGGTGAGAGGCCCAGGAGCCAATTTCGAGTTGAAATCAAATATGCTATCACTCTTTCACTAGTCTCAGTCCTCAGAGGTCAAAAGATGTGTTCTTTCCGTCCTGAAGTCTCTCAGTTGCAATCTTCCAATTCTAAAAGAAAGGGCATTATCCCATAATCGGACAAAGAGCCAAGAAAAAAAACTGTCAACCGACGATTCTCTGATGAGTGACGAGACGCCACTGCCAACACTATCGTGGTCCACCCGTCCATGGACGGTGGGTGGAAGGAAGGGCAAAAAAAAAAGTAAAAACATTTTGCCAGGAGCTCGGTGCAAAGGAAAAATTTGATTTTGATTTTGTTCATTATTTTTTTGGCATTGTTCCAAATGCCTCCTTCTGGTGAGAAATGAATGAATGAATATTCAAAAAATCGAAACATGTGCTTTGTACTTCGAAAGGCAGCCAGGCCCAGCCACAACTCACAAGTGTGGTGAAATTGAGTATTCAGTCATCATGAGTAAAAAAAGCAAAGAAATCAAAAATCTGTCCATTACACCACTCACCAGTGCATAAAACATTTTTGAAAAATTGAGTGACATTCAAAATTCAATGCAACAACATAAGTGTTCTTCAATGATTTTTTAACAAAAAAATCAATGATTATAATAAAGTGATTCATCATGAAGGCCTTGATTTAATCGATGATTTAATCATTTGATAAAATCAAAATGATTTAATCATGCCAACCCTGATGAAACAATCTGTGGAGATTGATTTCATTACTCTTTTCATTTTGATCCCAAATCAATGTATACGAGATACTCCGATACTCGTAAGAGATACTCGTAAGATGATGGACCCATGCATGCGTGTCTGGGCTTGTGTGCAGTTATGTTAGCTTGATTACTCTTCCCCATGATCATTGTAATGATGTAATCAGTGTGTTTCTCTCGCATAGGCTCTTTGTTATGATTGGATTCCTTCCAAACTATCTACTTCTAAACTATCTACGAGTACCACAAACAAAAAAACACAATGACATAGTTATGAAACCATTCAAGTGGGTAACAATTCCACTGTTTTTGAATGGTGGAAAAATTATTCACTTACATTATTTGGTAACCTCCTTCTCACGTTTCCATTGTTCGGTTCTTTGAATCCGGATCCAATGGCTAAGCAGTCTGTTTCTGTTTATGCTTGAAATATGACAACCAATACCAATACAATCACTGCCAAATTCCATTGCTTTTGTTTTGATTTCATTTTTATAATCAATGGCCCCCATTTTCCATTTGTCAATTTTTTATTTTTTCAGTCTACACCAGGCCCTAAACTTCTTTTCTTTCAGGCAAAATTTGGAGTCAACTGAAGAGAAGACAGCTACACTTGCATCTGCTTTGGCAACAGTTCTTCACAAAGTGTTTGGCCTTCGTGGTCCAAATGTTCATGTTCTGATTGAAAAGTGTCCAACATTCGTTTCAAAGGATAAATCCTTGAAGGCCAAATTTCTAGGAAAGAGCAAAAAGGTTTGTTGCATTTTTCGTACAGCCAAGCCAAGCCAAGTTTGAGTGCTGTGAACAGTGCCTAGCCTAGCTATTGTGCTTTTCCCCTGCAACATGAACTGTTTCCTTCCTAGTCCATTA
The DNA here is from genome assembly GCA_030068105.1 of Sinentomon sp. SZTP_YWyxl. NCBI lineage: Eukaryota > Metazoa > Arthropoda > Protura > Sinentomata > Sinentomidae > Sinentomon > Sinentomon sp. SZTP_YWyxl. The sequence goes on from JASGXE010007261.1 coordinate 42,615, forward strand.
AGATAGTTGGTTTTTTCCATGCTCAAGGGATTCCATGCGCAAGGGAAGACGGAACATAACACAGTGCAAATGAGGGAAGACAACTTTTGATTGTGATGTGAACCCAGATCATTCAGATTTCAGTTCAAGTGTAAAGAAGCACTGCTGAAATTATTTGATGCTTCAAAGATGATTATTAAAAATGATGCAGTGGAAAATCACGTTTTTTTGACTTTCATCACATGCAAAAAAATATAGGAATGAGTGGTACTGTCTCAACGAAAATTTGGGATTCACCTTTAAATTTAGGATTAACCTTTAAAATGGCCAAATAAAATGACAATTTGCACCGTGCCATGCGAAATAGCTAAAAAGTGGGTGTGGTCCAATGGACCACCTCAGCGAATAATATTGATCAAATACTTTGGTAGGACTAAATAATATTATGTAAGTCAAATAATTTTCAAGTCAAAATAATCAAATAATATTCAATCAAACAAGATGCACAAACACACATGCACACACAACAGTTGACCCTGTGGGCACCACTTACTTCAAAACTTTCAATGAGCCAGGCAAATAGAGAATGAAGTCTATGGCTGACGTCATGATTTTAGATTTTTGTTCATGGTAAAAATCCACCAGAGGTGCTGCGATCGATAGCAATCAGAAAAGAACATCAATGCCAAAATGAGCGAACGGGTACATCAGCTGATTCTGTGGAAGCTTGAAGGCCAACAGAAGGCTGTCAAAGGATAATTTTTTCACTATGTTCTGCAGATGTGCCTGAGAAACTAGACATGCCAAGAAAGGAGCTCCCGCCCGACACCCCGTCTTTGAGCTTGACGTTTATTTTGAAAGGACGATGCAGCAATGGGAAAGATTTCCATTTTGTCAGTTCCAGTTTGTGTTCTGGTTCTGTGTAATGAAGAAGTTCTGAATTGTGTGTTGGTGATTTGTGCAAAGCTGTTATCGTGGTTGCAGTGGCATGAAACCAGAGTGTTATTTTCCATCGACCTGAGAAATGCTACCACCTTGAAAAGTGGAAACTGCAAAATCCCAAACCAATCCAATCAAGGCAGTCACTGCTCTGTGCTCCATTTTTGACCCAAGTGTTCAATTGTGAGTTGATCATGTGAGATGTTTTTAAAGCATACATGGGTCGGTAAATGAGTTTTGCAAGTTGGCCCAGAGCTTGGCTGGCGTTCACCCGATTTTAATGATTTTTGGTCATGTGTAATGCCTACCCTTTTTGACTAATGTTCCAACCAAATGGAATCTGAATCAGCCTCTAGGATACTTGGCTGCAGGCATTTAACCCTGGCAATTCCAAGCCTGTACCAGATGGCACAAATGAGTCATTGTTCCCTGTAAAAATGTGGTTTTGAAAGTTTCAGGCCTGTGCATCCTGAAGTGTGTCACATTTTAGCCCTTTTGACCTGTCATGTACCCTTTGACTAAAAAGTCAGGAATTTGCAGAAATTATGGGGGGGGGGGTTGTGCCAGTTGGCACAGGCAAAGAGATGTTGGATGTTACCAAGCCTGAGTCACTTGCACGATCAACAAAAATACAACCGTGGCGATATCATGGTTGAGTATGAATGAAAGAAGAAGTTTTGGTCTATCCTTTGTTGATGTTTCTGATCCTGGATCTGTGCAAATTCCAACACAGAAAATAATCAAAAACTTTTTGTCGAAAGAACATGCAATACCAAACCTGTGCCAAGTGGCACAAAATTGTTAATCTTTGTTAGTCTACATGTAAAAATGTGGTTATGAAAGTTTCAGACCTGTGCATCCTGGAGTGGGTCACCAATGTACCATATTAGCCTGTGATGTGCCATTGTTAAGTTAAAAAAAACAAAAATTTGCTGAAATTGGGGCTGAAAATTTAGGCCCTTTCAGTTGGAATTTTGGTATAGATATGCCTCGATATAGCTTGGGTTAAATATGTTCCGTTTTTACCTGTGTCGAAAAAGCATGGTTGTCCCGAGACAGGGTCGACAATTTCAATTTTTCATTTGTCTCCTCCAGAATACGCTATCAAAAGTCAGTCCATTTTAATAGTGGTTCACCCGGGTCAGTGACTACTTTTTGCAGCAACCCATTGTTGGTTTGAACATTTCAAAAGTGGCACAGGGTGTTTCAGAGACAAGCCCTGTTATGCAAAGAAAATCCCAATCACGAAGGGATCAAAACATCGATGGTGTAAGAAAGTGGTTCCATATGGTAAGAGCACACCTGTTTGCGGTTAGCCTCCAGTTAGTGTTATTCTGTGACGGAGTTTCAGCAATCTACCACGATTACAGTGGACTCTAGAAACTTTGGGTCAAATGTGTGTCTCATGCAAACGTCCAAACACCATTAAGCACAAAGGTAAATAAACAAGTTTATGCCTAACTAAAACTAAAACACTCTGACTGTTGAAAATTATCAGCAGAGAATAAACAAACGTGATGAAACATGATTTTGCTGTTTGGTAAATACTAGCAAGAAATTGACGTAGTTTGAATCAATAAATATTTGCTGAACAGCGAGGTTTTCCTCTTCAAATCCCATCAAGTATTTGCATCTTTTGATATGTACTACGAACTACTATACATGCAGTTCTCCTTCCCAAACATCGTAAAATCGTGCAACTGGACCAAATTTGGATACTAATCAATAGGATCTTCTCAAAATCGCACCCAAATGAACCTAAACGACTTTCAAATTTCGAGGGCTGTGCGGTCATGATGACAGCCATCATCACATAAAGCCAAGAAAATAGGGATCCCCTGTTGGAGAAGACAGTTGGTCTTGGTACTTGTCCACAAGGTACATCTGACTATGCACTGTGCCACTTTTGAGCTTTTCCGAAAATTTGAAAGAACAAGACAGGGATGCAATTTCTTCAGGTCAAACACATCTCAAAATCAGCCAATTCAGTCGACAAAAGTAACTCCTTTTGTGAGATCATAGTTTTCCAGTTACTTGCACAAGATTGCTGAAAATTTGCAAGAATGTTGCGAAAGTATGCAATTCTTGATTCTTGGAAGAACACTGGTTGTAAATCGTCCTTTATAATTTTTGGGGCCAACTTGCAAAACTCATTTACTGATCTTAGTGTCGAAAAATCTCCCTCCTTGGCAATCCAGGGGCCATGAGAATGGCAAATTGAATGGGCCGATTTTATCGGCAAGTGATAGTCTCTGACAAATTGAGTGAATACTGTACCTATTTGTCAACAAGTGGTGGTCTATTGCAAAATTACCTAGATACCTATCATAATCGCCAAGTGGTGGTCTCTCTTCTGGCAAATTGATTGAATGGGTACCTACTCATTTGTTGCCAATTTCGAAGAGAAAGTAAACACCAAGAGAAACGGCAGCACTTCCAAAACTGTCTTCCACCGCATCTCGAAATTGGCAACAACGCATCTTAAAAAAGAAACTTTTTCCTGTTTTTTCTCGAATTTTTTTAATTGAAGTGCAGAGGAAAAGGTTTACTTCAACTGAGAACACGACGCGAATCATTATTTTGTTTCCCGAAGCAAGAACACACGTTTTGAGGCTTGTTCTTGCTTTGGAAAACAAAATAATGATTCGTGTCGCGTTCTCAATCAATAAAAAAGCCAAATGATGGTCAAATGCAATGATTTTGGTGTTTTGGAAAGCAGAAAGCTTCCTCTACAACTTTTCCAAGGTCGAAAGTACGCTACAAAGAAAAAATCACACAATCATTGAAAATATGTGTGAGGGACCCGAACTTTTGTCATATCTTTACATCTGCACTTTCACGAAACATGCAATTTCTAGATTTACCCGTGGAAAGTTTTGGGATCATTACGTGGGTCGGTATCACCAACCCACGTGGTCACACCAAAAAAGTTTTGCAAGTTGGCCCAGATCTTGGCGAGTGTACATCCGATTTTAGTGATTTTTTGGTAACTTGTGATACCAACCCTTTTTTACTAATATTCCAGGAAGGCTGGGTTCTGATAGAATGGCAGTTTTGAGGCGAGAAAGCAGAACCAGCGGTTAAAAGTTTAAGTCTAGCAGCGCAAAATCCACTCTAGTGACTGGGGCAGGGTTGTGGGCATATTTTAGTTGAATAACCACGGACACCAGCATTGTACATCTTGGAATTGCTTTCTCTGCAACAATCATCACAAAGCGACGAATACGCGCGTTAAAACGTGCTCAAGATGATTTTCACACAGCTCACTGTGCAGGCTGTGCAAATGTTCGGGTTGGAGAAGGTCTGTTCTTTTGAGACAGACAGTTCCCTATCTTTCGACAGTTTTTTGTATTTTTTTTTCGTCTGGTTCGGGTGTGCCATCTGTCGTGCGTGCCGTCTCTTGAGTCTGTGCGGCATCTGTGCACTTAACTGAAAGATTGAATTTCTGATGCCATCTGTGAACTTCACACGAAATCAATTTTCTGCGCCCATCACCATCTATGAACCATGTGCCAAATAAATAATGGGCCTGTGTGCCCTTCAGGGGCAAAATTTTGAAAAAACGGCTCGATAAAACCCAGATTTTGGTCCCATGCGTCGGCTTTCCAAATTTGAGCGAAATCGGCCTTGAGGATCGGCGAGAATCGTCTAACTAAAAAATCGGCTTCTCTTTTTTTATTGAGATTTACGATTTCGCTGTTGCAAGTTTATCATCTTTCAACATTGCAAAAACAGTCGTTTGTTGAAAATTCCTTATTTCATTCGTTTGTTATTATTTCTGCAGCAAATTTTCCATCTTTTTGCTTACTGACTCAATTTTTGTGAATGATTAAATTGTGTTGTCTTTTGCAGCAAGATTCCCAATCATGTTTCTTCCTTGTGCCAAGTATCCATGTCATTTGTTGTTTGAGGCACAATTCTCATCATTTGATTTTCCACTGCCATTCGGATTCCTGATTTTCAGAAAGTTCTCCTTCATGCAATGTCTCTTGCAGCAAATTCTTTGATTTTTTCTCTTTATTTTTTCCCTTGCAGCAAGTTTCCCGTCTTGGTCACAATTTTGTTGCTCATCAATATTTCAATGTGACCTATTGCAATCACTGTCAACTGATTATCAGAGGAATTGGTCCTCAGGGGTACCAGTGCATCAGTTAGTATTTTTAGTATTTTCTCATCCCCCTATCTCTCTCCCTCTCTTTCCCCTCTCTTGCCCCCCCTCTCTCCTCTCTCTCCCCTCTCTCCCTCACTCCCTCCCCCCACTCCCCCCTCTCTCCCTCCCTCTCTCCCTCCCTCTCTCCTTCTCCAAGCACAGATTTTTCCACAAATAACTTTTTTTACAGAAGGACGTTTTTTCTCTGACGTTTTCTTCATAACCAATCTCCTCACATGAGCGTTCTCACAGCAAGAATAAAAGACCGATTTTTGTCAAAACAATTCCAGTGATTTTCCTTCACAACAAATTTCCAAGTGGGTTTTCCCAACACACCTTTTTTCGCAACTCTTTTTCCCACTGATATTCTCTTAGCATAATTCCTACCAACAGGTGACGGGGTTTTCATGGCAAGTTTTCCTTTTTTATCCCTTTCTCGGGGTTTTCCGAGCGAGTTCTCCACAATAATGTTGTCATACCGCATGCAGCAATTTACTAATTTAACATACTTTGGGGGACAGAATCTTACCTCCTGACAAGGAGCTTGATTGTAGACCAATGAATGAACTTGATAAAACAATGACGAAAAAAGACAAAACATGATTAAACAGATTGAAAGTGGCAGAACCAGAAACTGTAAATATGGCACTGAAAGATTAGATTTGAATACGTACAAGATCCGAGAGAAGGAACCGGAATGGGCTTTTCGGCGGTTAATAAAGACCGGCAACATTGGCTTGTTGCAAAATTGGGTGTATTTTTTTATTGCATTTTACTGATAATAGCAACGCTGGAATGAGCCAACTTTTTGACAGATTTGTGTGGATTGTTTTTGTGTTTTTGAACAAATTTGATGAATTAAATGAAAACGAAAATAGGCATTGAATGCCATTTCATTTCATTCAGCTGCTGCTATTTGATTTTAAAGTGTGTCTATGGAATACAGTGTCCACGGGAATGTCTGCGAACGTATGAGAAATTTTGAAGATCTGGGGAAAAAAGGGGCAATCTAATTTCAACAGGGTTTGATGCAGGGTTTGATACACCTATGTTTGAAAAGCTTTTGTGGGTGAGTGGTCCTCATTGATTCCTAAGTCCTGTGACACACAGACAGCCCATGCTCTTGTTCTTGCTCCCGAGTTGTTTCTGTGCTTTGTGTTGTTCATTTGTGCCATTTTGAAACCTATCCCATTCTATTCTGATTGCAATAATTCTTTTCTTTTCTCAATATTCTCTCTCAGGTTGTGAGATGAACATCCATCGCAAATGTGTTGGTACAGTTGAAGAGAGCTGTTGCATTGGTGCAGTTGGTGCCAAGAAAGAGAAGGAACAGGCAAAGGAGAGGGGCAAGATCAGTAAAGTGATGGATATCATTAGAAATGCTGAGAAGGAAAAGGAAAAACCAAGGAGGACAAGCATACCTGTTATCTGTAAGGAATTTTATTCTCTCATATTGTTCCAGGATAAACAACAAACAATATCTTGATGTGGCTGGCTGCATTTTAACTTTTGCTCTCTTTCAATGGCTTGGACCATTGGAGGCAATGGCTTGGACCATTGGAGGAATTTTAATAATTTGGTGCAAAAAGCATGGATTGGAAACCAGGGTTGGGCAAATTCAAGTGCATGGACCCCTGAATTCCCAATAGCAGCGAAATAAAACAGACTTTCTAACCTTTGACTTGCACAGGCCTCCAGGCAGTTTCATTTTGCAACAAATTCTATTTTCGCTGCGGAGAGAAGGAGCAGGTGAAAACAACTTCGGTTAGCACAAAGTTGGCCGGAAAAAGTCCATTGTCAAATTGGGTCCACAGAATGACAGCGGCAGTAAATGAAAGTCAGGAAAAACTTGTTAAAAAGTCATTTTCCACCTGACTTTTCTGCCCTTCACTATGAAGGCCTGCTGGTGGAAATGCTACAATCGTTTTTGATGAAATGCAGGCTGCAAACATCACAGCTTCACACCAACCGGCAATCACCCAGGTGCCACAACAGACCTTTCTCACCTTTGCAACTGCTGATGACCTCACTCACTCCATTTTTCTTTTATCGAGGATTCACAGAAAACGAAGTCCTGGGTGAAGTGCTGTTTTCCTACTCGCAAAATGGCAAAATACAATTCGACATATCGAATTCGACCCACCTTTCGATCATGATAATTGATAACTCAAAAAACAAGAGGCCCAATTGACGAATCCAACATCCAGATCCAGATCCAGACCAACTCGAACAACAAAATTCAGGACACCTGATCCCGCGATATCAACCTCCGACAGAAAAAAAAACAATCACTCCATGAACAAACTTTGTGTTCAAAACTTTGCCAATCAATGCTCTTTCCTCCTTCTCCAGCAGCCGACCACGAAAACACATCGGAGGCGTAACCCTTCCCCTCTGCGGCACCAGCATTTAGTTAATTGATAGGGTGTCCAGCGATCTGGAAAACCTGGAAAAGTCGGAGAACTTTCTCGTTCTGGAAAAGTGAGGGTTTTTCCAAAATGTTGGGAAAAGTCGGGGGATTTTCAGGAAAAAAAAGAATCACGAATTTTTGGTATATTTTCCAAGAAACATCAATTTCTGGCCCAGAATGGACAGAAAATTCAAAAAATTCAGCCTTTGGGGGACTGACCCAGACCCCCCTCCCTAACCTGTGTCTCCACATCTTTAATCTCCGCTGGGGGGTCATGAACCATGTCAGCATACATCTTTGCCACTCAGTGTAATTCTGTTATTTTCTCTATTCGTATTTCCAATGTGTGAACTGAAAAGGATTATGCAGCCCATTGCTTCTCAGCAGGTGAGTGTGATGGATTCATGCAGGGCCTGTGCCCAAGACGCATGGCACATTTTTTGCCATTCATGCACAGAAAATATTAATCAAATTCATTGAGTTGAGTCATTGAGTCGTGTGCATTTTCAGTGACAATAGTTATGAAAAGGAAGAAAATAAGAGTCCAAACTGAGTTGTACATCGAAGTTGAGAACTTCAGGGGTGGATACAGGGAGACTGCTTCCCTTCCCAGAAAAATGTGCTTTTTCGATGTTCTTTTTTTTTTTCTTTTTTTTTACATGAAAACTGCAATTGTGTGAGCAGAAGGAGCGAAAAATTTCAAAAGTTGATGAGGCTTTCTGGAGTACTGAGTTCCCCAGACCCTCCACCAGGGGCTCTGCTCCTTGAAACCCGGCTGAGGTACTGCCACAGACCCCAAAATGACTTCACCCTCAGAAGGCTGGATCCGTTAGCTTCAATGAGCTGGATCCATTAAATCCAGAAGCCCACGCGATGGGCTTCTGTGTGAGTTTGTCCTCCAGATCCCCTGACATGGGCTTTACCTATGGAACCGCCTAACCCACTTCTCCCGAAAAAGGGGGCTTATTCAGAAAACCACCCCAAAAACCAGCTTTACGGTCATGGAATTTTTGAAACATTTCCGGTAAAGTCAGGGAAAAGTCAGGGAATTTCTTTTTCCAAAAATGCTGGACACCCTGATTCAGCATCACTTTTCAACAATTTTTGGTCTCCATTTCGGATCCAAACGCAACCAGAAGACGACTCTCTGTTTCAACTCTGTGTGAAGTGCACGGACGTGCAGCATCTTGTTTCCTTCGATTTGCTGCTTAGATCATGTCTTTCAATCAAGGTGTGTTTGGTCAAATTGACCCAACACCTGGGCATTCTGGTGTCAAGGAAGAGCGTAAAAGCCACAAATCCTTAAATTTCGTGACCCCATCCACTGGAAGACAGACGTTCGGAACTGTTCTTTTAAATGTGATTTTTTTTTTGTGTATTGCTGAAAAGGACGGCCATCTCGGGCTATGGTCCCGGCCTTTCTTCAAATTTGAGGATAAATTCATTGATTTGTATTTTGGAAAGAAAGGATTCAATTCAAACTGTTCCCATATTTTTCGTTTCAAGATAGAAAGCAAGACCCCCCCATTCCTTCCTACCCCCTCCTCCCTCCCCCTCTTCCCTCTCTCCTCCCCTTCCCTCCCCCTCCCGTCCCCCCCACCCCCTTCTTCCCCCCACCTTCTCCCATCCCCATTTCTTCCTTCCCCCCTCCCCTCCCCTTTCAACCCCTCCCTTTCCTCCCTCTCCCGCAGAATTGAAGCCAAACCTTTTGGGACATTTCCGAATGGTTCAAAAGAACAGTTGCCGCGTGGGCCTTTGTTGTGAAAGGGAAATTGAAATTGGGATTTAAGCACCAGCTCAAGATGAGGGAAAAAGACTCTTCGAAAACGGAAGTTTTCATTTCGGTTCGAAAAAACCGGTTGGTGTGCTGAATCTGAAGGTACAGGACCGTTCACTACGCAATAAAATAAAGGAGCTTTCCTACCTTCCCCCCCCCCTTTGTCCTCTCGGGGGACGAATTTTTGGGGGGGTAAAAGAGATTTCCGACACAAAGAAGACCGTTTTCGCTTCCCAGAAGGTTTGGAAGTGAAAGGGGGTGGGGTTTCGGGGAGGGGGTTTCCCCACCCCCGGGGTTTTTTTTAAAATCCTCTCTCAAATCCTTTTAAAAAAAACTTCCTTTTTTCCAACCCTCTCCCCCCTTTTCCTATTGAATTGATTTTACTCATATAGGACTGATATTTGTATTGTATTTAATCACAATATACAGCAAAAATGTTTGGCGCTGTAGGAGTAGCAATAAGTAACAGGATCATAAAAACAGTAATTACAGACTTGTTCCAATGCAAATAAACAAAATGGTTGCAACAATGGCAAGATTCAGGAAAGTCTGCTGGTGCGAGACATACGGGAAAGTGTACCAGAAATCAAGGGAGTGCATTCAACTCAGAAATGGTGCGTGCCCTATACCAAAGAAAGGAGACCCCAAGCTTCTATTATTATTATTATTATTAGTTTTAATTTGCATGGACTTCTCCTGCGCAAATTACAATGTGGATAGCACAAACAATAGCAACCAGAAGGCATTGTCATAGTGTGACGCAAAGACAACATGAATCATAACAACGTGTAATTTATCCAGACAGGATAAAAACTAGATTAATTCGTCCTCCGCATAATATTTCTCTTAAACGTGTCAGCACTTATATCACGAGCATTGCCAAAGACCACAGGGCTCAAAGCATTCCATTCCCTTACTGTCCTACACACAAAGGAATACTTCCCCACATCTCTGCGGGCAATCTTTGACCAGAGTTTAAAATTGTGATCATGCCTGCCCACGTAGTTAGGGGGGAACAGATATTCTTTTAGGTCTGACCATCCGCCAACGTTATTAAGGCAGTGAAACAACCCAACCAGTCTTGAGGTTGCTCTACGTTTGGATAGCGAAGACCATCCTAAGTCAGATAACAAAGATGTGATGCTGCTGGGGAAAGAGTAGCATCCAGTCACAAAGCGAGCTGCTCTTCTTTGGACTCTTTCCAGTTTTTCAACATGAATCAGGTGATATGGATCCCATGCAGCTGATGCGTACTCGAGAAGGGATCGGACCAGTGCAAGGTAGACTTTTTCCTTCACCACTCTACTCGCACTATGGAAGACCCTTCTAACAAAATACAATGCTGAATTTGCTTTGTTTACTATCTCAACAACATGCCTTATACTCTAAAGTCTTACAGGCCCATCAGCCTGACAAGCCCATGTTGCAAGGTTTTAGAGCATGTTTTGTCAGACTATCTGAAATCCTTATTGGAATCGAATGGAATTTTCCATCCCGCACAGCATGGATTCTCTTGTGAGACACAACTGGTCAGCTTCACATAGTTAGTTTCCAATGTCCTGGACGCATCTGGCCAACTGGATGCTGTCTTTCTTGATTTTGAGAAGGCATTCGATCTGGTTCCCAATGTGGCCTTAGTGGAAAAACGGGAGACTAGGCCTGGATCCGCTGATGCTAAATTGGATAGTAGACTTTCTTCTCTCACGTTCACAACAAGTATATGTTGGCCAGGCCTCCTCGCTTACACGGGCAGTAACCTCCGGCATCCTACAGGGTAGGGTACTGGCCCCTCAACTGTTTTCCATATTTATAAACGATCTTCCTTCTGCTGTCAGTTGTCGTATGGACCTGTTTGCAGATGATTGTGTTGTTTCCACTGTTGTTCGGTCTGCTGATGACTCTCTTCAGTTGCAAAACGACCTGGCTGCTATCATGGACTGGTGCCTTCGCTGGGGAATGAGATTAAACATTAAAAAAATGTGTGACAATCAGTTTTAGTTACAATGTTAGCCCTCAAATTTCCACATATTACCTTAGCGGCCAAGAACTGGCTTCTGCAGACCACACGAAATATTTAGAAATCACCCTAACCAAAAACGTAAACTGGGAACAACATATTTATCAGATGGTCAGCAAGGCCAAGTCTGCCCTTTTCTTTATTCGGCGTACCTTCTATAAAGCAAATAGCCCAACTAAGAGAAAGTATATTTTGCCCTCGTTCGCTCCCTGCTAGAATACGCTTCATCTGTCTGGGACCCTTGCCGAGTGAATTTAATTGAAAAATTGTAGAGAATACAAAGAAAGGCTGCTCGCTTTGTATCTGGGAGATATGCACCATGGATCGTGTCTCATCCATGTTGGAAAACCTTGAGTGGAACTCACTGGCCTCATGCAGAAAAATCTCAAAACTGGGAGGTTTATTTCTCGGACTAAACAATGTTGGTGGTTGGTCAAATATAAAAGAGTTTTTAGCTCCTGCTAGCTACTTTGGGAGGCATGACTATGATTTTAAACTCCGAGCACAGTGCTCCCACAAGGATGTTAGAAAATATTCTTTTGTCATTAGAACCGTCAATGAATGGAATCTGCTACATCCAACTGTCTTTGGAAATGGTGAGGATTTTCGTGTGGCTACCTTTAAAAGCAATGTAGGGTCATGGTTGGCCGAACAACATGGAATATTATGACCTTTTTTTTTCGATGTTACAAGTTTTAAGTTATACAACTAGTTGATGTCATCCGAGTGCTTTCATTCTTTGTTTATTCATGCTATCCCTCATTGCTGGTTTGCGCCAGGGCCTTGCCCATGCAAATTAACCTTAAATTAAATTAAAAGAGTACTCCTCTTACAAATAGGTAGCGTGAAGCTCAATCCATTGTCAGTCCTACGTTGAATTTGTTTAATGGAATAGACACATTGGAGGGGACAGTCAAGTTGATTTGAAACAATTTCCTGAAATAAATTAAGGCAATGAGATTGATGTCTGACCACAAGAGTTTGGAAATTTAATTCACGCAAAATTGTTGTCACACTTGCCGTTCTTTAAAAATTGCCAGCAATTGCTCTAGCAGCACGTCTTTGAATCCTCTCTAAGGCTTGAATATCAGTCGTTTTAGAAGGATAGGATATCTATCCATGATTTTATTAAACAATCACATTGCATTCGATAGCGCATTTCTTCATTGCAAATTCCAACTTCCAACTGGTACGAACATAACACAAAAATTGGCGAAATACCGATTGACAAAAATTGGCAAATTTATGGGCATCGTGGGGATAATCAGGTGTTCAACAAAGGGTATATAAATGGGGGATGATGAGGCAAGGGCAACAATCCCCCAGAAAATAGCCCTTTCCATTATTGGGGGATGCATCCCCCAACGCCATGATCGGCGCCCCCGCTGACAGCAGATAACCAGAAATAAGCCGGTCAAATTTATCTTGAAACAAACGTTAGCGTCACTTGATCACTTTTTTATTTGAAAAGGCAGAGCAGTGACTGATGACTGATTGATTTCGTTTATCTAAAAAAATCACACCAGAAAAAAATCCGTTTTTTTTATTTCATTTCATTCTCATCAACAAAATATTTAAAATGAAACATGATTGGTTTTGGTATGCCACGGTCCTATTTTTGGATTTTGGCTATTTTTTTTTTATATTTAGAATCTTTCCTCATAAGTTTAATAAACAAGGATGCATTTTGCGACGTGGCAAAACATGCAACAATCACTTAATAAGCTCAATGAAAACGTGGGTTTTGTCGATTGCGCAAATTGGTCGGCCAGCTTGACGTCAATTGGCCGACCTAATGAAAATGGAAATTTCCTGCGAAACGGAGATGGTAGGTACAAAATTATTTTTCAGCAGTACTTTGCGGTACAAAATTTGGACAAAATTCCTGTCCAGTCAGATTTTTGGTACCGATGACGGTTTCCGAGTACTGGAACTTAAGTCGTTGACATCAAGTTGGCCGATCTCATGAAAATGGAAATAACCAGCGAAACGGAGTTGGTACAAAATTTTTTCTCGACGGTACTTTACAGTACAAAATTGCTGTTATAGTCAATTTCGCTAGCGGAAACTTAGGTCGGCCAACTTGACACATCTGCCCAGACGTCCGAGTATCGGAAATCAAAACTTGCAAAAAAAACGGGCAGGGCATCGGCCGTGGTGCGACTGGTTGGCCGACTACCCGAAAATATTAGGGGGGTGTCACATCCCCCCCCCCCCCCAAAACCGCCCCTGGTCTCTCTCTCTCTCAGGCTGAAATGTTGTTGGTCCCCCTTCTCTGTCAACATGAACTCTGTGGTCACATCCCCCAACCCCCCCCCAAACCGCCCCTGGTCTCTCTCTCTCAGGCTGAAATGTCTTCTGCTGTCAACATGAACTCTGTGAGGTTGTAAGTCTGAAGTTCTTCCTGTTTGTAGAATGAACAAATAATATTTTCGATTGCTGATACTTTATCTCATACTTTATCTCACACATGCAAACAATGCTATTGCAGGTCTAATTTAAAGCTCTCTTGCTCTATTCTTCTTCTGCTGAGACCGGCTCCATTTGAATTGGAACAGGAACAGGAAGATAAAACAGAAATGAGGTGAAACATTTCATACAACTTTTTGATCAACTTTTGAAACAATATGACAATCCAAAAAAGGAAGATGCAAGTGTTTCCTTCATTGCCATCTCCGTGAGAACTAATTTCTTGAAGAGTTCCTGGCTTTTTTTTTTTGGTTATCCATGATCTGATATCTCACTGCGTACATGCAAAGGGCCTATTTCTTCCCATAAAATTCCGAAACACAAGATGCTCAAGTGTCCGGTCTCAAATAAATCATGATGGTCGATTTGGTTTTCAAAATGAAATCAATAAAATTTATCATTGGAGCTTGTTCGAAATTTCAACTCCATGCATCACCAAAAGGTGATCACCCACATGCACATTCTGTTCTGCACCATTATGATTTTCAGCCATTTATCGGTGAGAAATCATGCGGTGCTTGCTTGCCGTAATCAAAACATGACGGACGGAGGACACTTCACACTTTGCCATGAAAAGAACATCACACGATGTCTCCTAAATGCAACAAGCATAACCTTTTTTTTTTTTTTTTTATATTTCATCAATTTGTTTTGCATTTATTTGCTTTTTCAATCTGGATGGAGAGTTGAAAACAGCTGATGAATCACAAATAGAATGGTTTCTGCCAGATATTTTTCTTTGTTTTCATGGTTTGAAATGATGTTATGTTACTCGACAAGTAAACTTTTATCCTGCCGACAGCCGACACCCAGAATTGCTGGTCGGCAACAATTGTCTGGTTTTGGCCTTGGCCCAAGAGCCTATGCCTTTCTGGGCAAAGTTCGCCCTGCAACTTTAGCCTGTTTTACTCTGCGATCCAATGAGAATGGAAAGCCTATAAAATTTCCTTTCATACGACACCACTTCCACCTCCCACTCCAATCGGACAATTTGTTCTCAGTCTGCATCATTTAAAAGTGATGCAACATGAGGAAAAGATCCACCAACTTTGAAGGCTAATAACTCAAAAGTAAACTCCATGCATACATTATCGTTATCTCTCCATTATTGATTGCTAGCTGTGTTAGCGATCATTCGTGTCCCAGCAGAGTGTGGACGTGAATGAAAGGATAAGGAAAGCACACTTGTGAGAAAATTGGATTTGACGGGAAACGGATAGATTGAATGCTGCAAGCGAGTTATGTGGCCTGGCGACGAAAGTCAGCGGATGAATGTAGCTCGGCGATTTTTATCATTTTTGAGCCAACACAAAGAAAAAACTACTGGGTGTTTCGAAATATTTACTTTCCGCTGACGTTCGTTCGTCGCCAGTCAGCATTACCGAAGATAGCTGTTGTATTCTGGGCCGAGGACAAAGCCTGACAAACGTCGCTTGGTGGCATTAGGAGGTTAACAGATTTTAGCTCAACTTTTTTCTCAGTTAACTTGCACTGGGCCATGCCTTTGCAAACATTAAAATTAAGAAAAAAAAGTTCCAGGTACCAACTCTGAACCGGGACCGGTATTGGCAGAATACAGGTACTGGTCATCCTTGAAAGCAATAAGTCGTTTGTTTTACTTTGCTTGCATGTTGCATTTCTATTTTAGAGTAGATGATTTGTTTTGTTTTGTTTTGTTGACAATGACTTTTTATCTTTCATGTTCATGATGCTTGAGCAAGTAAACGATTGCCTGAACTGAATCATTGGCATTTTTCTTGTTTTGTCTTTTTTATCCTGGACTTTTTTATGAATGATGTCTCATCGACAACAACTATTGGCAAAACTGAACCACTGCCTTGTTTCTTCACTTCCAGCCGAAGAAGAATCTCAGGAATCTGTTGGAATCCCAGGCACAGGCAGTCCATCGAGCAATAGCAATAGCACCAACAATTCATTCGGTGTTGGTGTTGGTGTTGGTGATGCCGGGGCTGGATGTTCATCTCCTCCCTGGAACAGCAATACAAATGATGATGAATTGGACAGGTTAGAGAGCTCCATTCCTACCCCCATTTCCCCCTTCATTGTCACCCTGCACTTTCCTTGAATTATCTTGTGAGGGTTCGAAGTGGGGTGAGATGGGGAGAGGGCAGTGAGAGAGGTGGGAAGGTGGGGAGAAGTGGGGGAGGCGGCGAAAGACGAGGACATTGAAAGTAATGAGATAGCTGGAGATGGACGTGGTGAGAGAGACTGAGATGGGGAGAGAAATGGAGAAAGAAATGGAGAGGGTGACAGTGATGGATAGAGTGATAGAAACAGAGAGGTGATGGAGAGGAAATGGAAACAGGGACAACGTGGACAAAGAGAGTGATCGATAGTGATTCAAGGAGAGAGACGATGAAGCTGTGAAGGAAAGAGATTTAAACCTTTTGCAAACGATTGTTTCATCTGAGATTGTTACATCCCTAAACGGCAGTCACATAATGACAGCCCACACCCCTCACAGGACAGGATCTGAGAGAAGGGAATGGGCCGGATGTCCCATTATTGCGTTGCAAATTACTTCTGCAGGGGACAGGGTGGCAAAGCTAAAATTTTTTTAAGTATTTTTTTACAGAGTAATTGTGTTTGTTCTTCAAAGTGTGCATCTTAAGTCCCTGCCATGCAACTGGGGAATTATTTTTTTTTTTTTTAATTATTCAGGGGTCAAAGCTGTCTTATAAATCCTATAAAACACGTCCTATTTTGACCTATATTTGTGGAAAATGTCCTATATTTCCCATATTTTTGTGATGTTGGAAATTTTGTGATCTTGTTTTTCACCAAAGTCGCCCAAAAAGGTGTAATATTTGACTGATGAAGCCAGTATTCAACATTTGACTTGAAAAATGGGAAAAACACTTGGAAACAAGCATGTGTTGTGACGAACAAGTTCCAGCATGTTCCTTTGCTGTGAAACATCAAGCCGAAGTTTAAAGACTCTCAAACAAGCAAAAGTGATGTAATTTGCATTTGAAAATGAGGGTCCTTTTCCACAGGGTTCCGTGAGATCAAATGAAATTTTCGATGGGGTCGCATTTTTCCTTCGTGGTCAAATAAAACATTTTGGTCGTGTCATCCAACATCTTCTGATGTCCTGTCAATGTGGTCCCATAATGTCATGTGAGGTCAAATTCCAGGTTCCATAAGGTACCACAAGGTCCCATATGGCCAAATAAAGCATCAGATGGGGTGCCATGGGTCCCATGAGATCGATAAAGCATTTGATGGGGTCCCACAGGGCACCATAAGTTCCCAAATAAGGTCAAACAAAGCACTTTGAATTGGTTCAAATGAGGTCCTGTGGCTAGAAAAAAACAATTTTGATCACGCCATTTATGGTCCCATTTGTTCCCAAAGTGTCCCATAGGGCGCCACGTTTCGTCCTCACGCAAAACGGATGGACGAACGCAATGCAAATCAACAATCAGCACGTTTTGGATCGGGAAATGCATGCATTGCGTTATCTCCGATTCTTCTTTTTGCCCCGGTGATGGATGTCAGAGAAAAAGAGAGCAGACAACAGCAAAACGATGCCTCTAGTTCTATGTTCATTTTTTGATCTCTTTGGTGCTGACTGCCCAAAATCTGGGCACAAAGTGATGTCACCATCTCAGGCGTCAGTTTTTTTTATCTGCATGTGGGACACATTGACCTTGCCATGTGGGTGGAGCTTGTGCGCCAATGCCAGATTATAGTGGGATGCCCCTCCCACACATGGACCAAAGTCAATCATCTGCCACCTGCCAGCATGTAAAAAGGAGACAGCAGGAGCAGTTTCTATCATCTTTACAAAGGTTTCAAAAGTGATCAAGATGCAAGAACGAAATTGCAGAAGTGTTACCACCATTTTTTGTACTATTCTTTTTCGAAAGACATCAATTCTTCATAATCAGGGTTGCTACCAACCTGGGATACTTGGGGATTTTTTGGAAGACCCTGGAAAACCTGGTGTCCTCGGGGAATTTGGCAAATACCTTGTAAAATCATCATTTTTGCCATATTAATCAAAATTTTCAAATCAACTTAATTTTGAAAATTTCAAAAAAGATTTTTATCTCTATTTCTAAATTTTTATTTATATCCATTTTCATGAACCAATCATCAACTAACTTTCCCCAGTAATTTTATATAACCATTTTCCCCAGTTAATATACAACTAGTTAGCATGAGCCCAGTAATTCCCTGGCGGTGGAGAGAAGATGTTCAGGTATAGCGATTTGTTCTGGCAGAAATAGATAAATAAGCTAAACCGGAGAGGTCCTCTTCGTAATAAGTCGAGGTAACGGCATAAATTTGTATCGGAGCATGGATTTCGTCTCCAACATAAATTAATCCGCAACTAATAAACCGGAGAGATCCTCTCTGAAATAATTTGTGCCGAGGCAGGAAACATTGATTTTCAGTCGATTTGGTACCTCAACTTTATTCCGCCGCGGGTGACGGTTTAAGTTGAAGCATAAAGGTTTGACGACAAAAAATGTTGAATTTTCAAACAGAAACCTTATATAAAATCTCCAAAAT